>JAUYWG010000066.1:2510964-2524320 GCA_034779775.1 Enteromius afrohamiltoni | reverse complement strand
TTGGCCTCTCCGAAGTGATTCCAAATCAGCTGGACTACCTGGGGGTGGAGCCACCATTCTCCAGGGTGGGTGGACTGTCGTGAGAGCTGATCCGCTGCACGGTTGAGAAGCCCTGGAACATGAATAGCGTGCAGCAATTTCAGACGCTTGTGACTCCACAGGAGCAGATGGCGAGCGAACTGAGAAATACGGTGGGAGCGTAGACCACCTTGTTTGTTGATGTACGCAACAGCCGCAGTGTTGTCCGTCCAGACTAACACGTGCTTGTGGCACAGCGTGGGAAGAAAATGACGCAGCGCGAGAAACACTGCCATCAGCTCTAGGTTGATGTGCCAAAGCAGCCGGACACACACCTGTGATTACAGTGACCTTACGCACTCTTTTTCATTAACAAACATGTTCTGGCCGGGATTTTTAAGTTGACTTAAATTGTTGTACTTGTTTTCCTATTGTTTTATACTTACTGAAAGTAATGAGCAAAACATGCAGGCATTGTTTAAATTCGACCAATCATGGCATGCAAGATAGCAAGACCTACAGAGAACAGTCAAATGCAAATATGCATACAAATAATGTATGAGGACTGCAGAGAGACTGTCTGTAAGAGGGAGAAAAGCCCAAATTTTATCCAATTTTAGCCAGAATGCGTCCGGGAAAAGGAGATATAAGCTCACCCTACATACGACCTACATTGATTGAAACGTAAAGTCTATATATCAGTAACATTACCAGAAATAAAACATACCACGTAAATAGTTCCCAGTATAAGTGATTTCTCTGTCACTCTTGACCTCAATAAAGTGAGGTCAGTCTGAAATATCCTGGCACACTCATTTGATAGGCAAACGTCTGATTGTTATGGTTTAGCTGAATCGCAGCGAGGCCTGTGAACACTGAGAGTGTGTGCGATATTCATGCAAATGTCCTACTGTACAACCAGCGCGTTTACATGTAATAGAGTGGCGCTTTCTGTCTTGTCACAGAGGACGGAAGGTGCCATACACATCCATACACAACTGCATTACAGATAAACCTTGGGCCTTATACATGTCGAACAAATTTGAAACTGTTCTTGCATGAATTGTTGCACTGTTTTCACTGTAAAAGTTATCCAAAGACTAAACGTAAAAACAGTATTTGTAACTAAACTTAATAAAGAGTATAAAATATATTATAAGTGCTCTGTTTTATTTAATGAATGTTTTGACAATAACATACTTTTGAGTGGATCGCTGGACGAATTGCAGCTGTTAGCAATAAGCTAATAAATTCCCCGCTTACGATCACCCAATCAAACCGTTCCAAAGCACTATAAAACCTCAAGCTTCCCCATTCATCCTCATCTCGCTTTAGCAAAACCCTCCTCCTCCCCTTCTGCCTCCCTCTAAACACAACTTCCCACTCCGGGGGGGCAGCCGGAGTTCAAGCCGGACGCTGAGCCCTTACCCTCGCTAGGGTTGTAATCGCTAGGGTTTGAGCCCGCCGTTCTCCCAGCCCGCTTCCTGGACAGCATGCCATTTCCGCTTATAAACATTTATGAGGAAGCGTGAACACTTGAAATATATATTTTAAGTATTTTATTGTATCTAAAGTGAAATATTTAAGTAAGTTTTTTTTTTGTCACATAAAAAAGGCCCATCATGTTATAGTTAAATATTTATTTAAAGTAAAATTAAATCTATGCCAAGTAAAAAAAAATGTTTACATTTAAAAACGAGTATTTTGTTTCAAAAATTAGGCTCATCATATTTTACTTTTAAAGATATTTTTAAAGCATATCAAATATGTTATAGTTACATATGCATTTAAATTAGTGCTGTCAATTAATTGTGATTAACCCAAAATAAAAGTGTTTCTTTACATAGTATATTTGTATGTACTTTGTATGTATATATGTATTACATATATATAAATACAAGCACATGTATGTATTTATTTAATGAAAATATATTTTTTATATAATAAATATATTTAGATATAATATCAAATATAAGAAAATAAATACAGAAATGCATGCGTGTGTTTTAATTTAAACATAATAAATAAACAGAGCATAAAACCATATTATGTAAAGAAAAACTTTTATTTTGGATAATCGTGATTTTGACAGCACTAAATAAAGTTTTTAAATTAACAAAACATGTTAAAGGTGTTTTAGCTATTTTATATATTTAAAATAATTAAATGTATTAAAAATATCTGGGCTGAAATAAAATAATAATTTTTTTACCTTACAGTAAAAATTTTACATAAATTTTTGCTTTACTTAATCTTAGCCTTTTTATTTTATTTTATTTTATAATCAAAGCAAAAAGGATGAAATAGTTGCAATACCTTTAATTTGTGAATAAATATGACGTTTACTTACCAAACAGGGTTTTGGCACTGATCTTGCTGTCCGATCTGGCCACCCCACTGCAAAGAAGAGCAGAGGAGGATGAGGAGGGTGGAGGACGATGCCTGCTCTTCATAGTTTTACAGCTCAGTTTTGATTTAAATACACTAGACGGCACGCACTCACTCTCCTGGTCTAATGTGAACACTGGACACAGATTGAGCAAGACTTATTAAAAAGATCTACAGGTTGTAAGAGCATATGGGAGTGAGGGAAGGGGGTATAAGAGAGAGAGAGAGAGAGAGAGAGAGAGAGAGAGAGAGAGAGAGAGAGAGAGAGAGAGAGAGAGAGAGAGAGAGAGACAGAGACAGGTTGTTTCCAGCAGGGCAGGAAAGGCAAACATTCCCAAACAGTGCTGCTCTGTTGACTAAGACTGTAATATACACACACAATCTCACAAAAAATCACTAACTAGGGGATGTTTGGTTAGGTGTGTGTAGGTCCTAAAAAACATCACTAAAAGCTACATTCATTTTACATGCCAGAAACATGCTATTTGAAAGCACACAGATGCAATGAGCTAATGCATCACAAGTGCGCTGTTCTTTTGTGTTTCGTAACACACCTCCCTGCGATATTCATGAAATCGATAGTTTAAGGGGGTTTATCTTACTTGCTCACCATTGCATCCTCCGCAGTGAATGGGTGCCGTCAGAATGAGAGTCCAAACAGCTGATGAAAACATCACAATAATCTACATCGCTCCAGTCCATCAGTTAACATCTTATGAAGTGAAAAGTTGCATGTTTGTAAGAAATTCAATTATCAATATCATTTCAACTACAATCTATAATAATGCTTCATCCAGTGGAAAAAAAATCTACTATTTTTATACTCGCACATCAAAATCCACAGATAAATTTAGTTTAGAGCTGATTTGGTCTGTTTTTGCATGTAAACAGTGTTCGATCTGTGCATATTTCTCTCCCGATCCAGACATGATTACTTTTTCCACTGAAGAAAGCAATATTATGGATAGAAGTCTCATATTTTAGCTGGAAGCTAAATGGGCTGGAGTGTGTAATATTGTGATCATTCTGACGGCACCCATTCACTTCCATTGCTGAGCAAATGATGTAATGCTACAGTTCTCCATATCTGTTCAGATCAAGAATAATCTTCATCTCATCAACTGTACATCTTGAATGACCTTGAGAGTGAGTATAATGTCGGCTAATTTTCATTTTTGAGTGTATTATCCAGAAGAACTGTGGCAATGTCTTCAAGATGAAGAAAAAAAACTTGAATCTGGAAAGCTACCTGAAAAACTATGGGCAAGTGTACCTCAGAACAGAAGCTGTTTTACCAAAAGATGTAATACCAAATATTTATTTGATTTAGTTAATAGAAGTTAATTGATCGATGAAATCTATTTATGGCCTTATATTTGAAAGCATCCTCATATTACAGCATTTTTAAAAAAAGTGTCTAAAACTTTGAACAGTACTGTATCTTTCCAGGTAGGTATTTTTCTTCATCTTGGAGACGTTGGCACAGTTCTTCTGGATTGAGTCTGTCTCAGTTTGTTCTGTTACTTCATGTGACTCCAGACAGACTGATGATGATCAGATCAGATCTCTGTGTGGAGCACTGGCTGCTGTCAGACAATAATCTCACTGCATTATTACAGTTAATGACTAAAATAACGTTTGGAAATGTGAACTTGGAAATGTGATATTTACAACTGACACGCTACTGCAAAAGATAGAAATAACCCACTTAAAACCAGTTTTTATTACTGAAAATACTAGTGGCCTAAGACTTTTCCACATACTGTATAAAGTGTACAAGAGTATGAACTGAGTTTAAAACTTACTTGCTTGGTTTTGTTGGGGTCCCTAAAACATTCATGTTCTACGACATCCACCTGCGACAGATAGAGAAACACTATATCATTAACATCAAACTGTTACAGTAAATCTAATCATCATTTTTGTACTGTAATATCTCCTATATAGGGTGTGTCTGACCTGAATTCTGCAGTAATCTACTAATGACTCGTTAACTGCCTCTTTAACTTGTCAGTTTACATGTCAGTCTTAATCTCTCACTAATTATCATGTTATTTTTGTTTTCCACGCCTCCACCCTTCTCTCTTTCAAAGGCCTTTGCATTGTTTCTTTCTTTCTCTGTCCTGGCCGCTGTGAATAATTAATCTCTGTGTGACTCTTGAGTCACATGACTCCATTGAATAACTTTAAATGCATCAAACAGAGCATGAACTGACTGTCTGCTCCCCGTCTGCAACTTGCTCAGCTCTTCAATAATCTACATGCATGTGTTATTTGATTTCAAGCAATCAAACTAAAGTCCAAAAACATTTTGTAATCACTCTATGTTGATTGAAGTAGTGTTAAATTTTTTGTCATTTTAAAATAATATTATTTATATGTTTGCATAACTTTTAGCAGCATTTTAAAACAGCCTTAAAGCCTTAGAATTTAGTACTGGAACTGCTTTAAAATGCATCATGTCATCCACATTATATGACTTATTCAAAACTTAAAAACGAACACATTTAGGAATGATTCGTGAAATTGAGATTTATACAGTCTAGGACAATAACTGGCCGAGATGCAGCTATTCGAAAAATCTGGAATCACCTTTAAAGTTGTCTAATGTTGCCAAATGTTTAACACTAATCAAAAATTATTATATAAATTATTATTATACATTTTAATACATATATTTGGTAGGAAATTTGTATCTTTACTTCATAACATCCAAATGATTTTTGGCAAAAATCTTCGTAGCAATCGCCAAGTCAAAGCTATCGATTTTTCAATCACATGGCAGTTGCTTCAGTGCATTTAGGGGTGTGGTCCTGGTCTCCTGACCTCCAAACTGAATGTCAGAATGGGAAAGAAAGGTGATTTAGGCAGTTTGAGCTTGGCATGGTTGTTGGTGCCAGACGGGCCGGTCTGAATATTTCTGCTCAGTTACTGGGACTTTCACACACAACCATTTCTAGGGTAATGATGTGAAAAGGGAAAAACATCCAGTATGCGGCAGCCATGTGGATGCTAGAGGTCAGAGGAGAATGGGCAGACTGATTCAAGCTGATAGAAGAGCAACTTTGACTGAAATAAACCGAGGTATGCAGCAAAGCATTTGTGAAGCTACAACACACACAACAACACAACCTTGATGCTGATGGGCTACAACAGCAGAAGACCCCACCGAGTACCACTCATCTCCACTACAAATAGGAAAAAGAGGCTACAATTTGCATGAGCTCACCAAAATTGGATAGTTGAAGACTGGAAAAATGTTGCCTGGTCTGATGAGTCTCGATTTCTATTAAACAGAACGATAACATGGATCCATCATGCCTTGTTACCACTGTGCAGGCTGGTGGTGTAATGGTGTGGGGGGATGTTTTCTTGGCACACTTTAGACCCCTTAGTGCCAATTGTGCATCGTTTAGTTCCATTAGTATGGGGTTCTAAATAATCCTTTTGGTGAGTGTATAACTCTTGACTAATCAACATGCATGTTTTAGACATTAATATTAAAGTTAAATAGCATATATCAGCATTTGCATCAGCTTCACAGCCTCAGAACTTACTATAACTACTGTTTCAAAATACATCCACATAATTTGACTATTTCAAAACTAAAAACTGATACATTGAGGAATTTAAAAAAAAAATGTAAATACTAATAGCATCAAAAGGACGTTCCATTGACATTTTAGGAACACATATGCAACCTTTACACAATGCTATCTCAATGTTTTGTAGCATTTCCTGGCATCTGAGCTTATGAAGTGTATCAAATGCCTCGCTAAGCCTGTTTTACCACTGTACCGGGGTGTGATGAACCACAGAGTTGTTTTGGTTGTATCTGCTCTGCTGTCTGCTGTCCCGTAAAGATGCTGGAGCAGACAACAGCAGGCTGGCAGCCCAGTCTGAAACAAGACCTGCCTCTCCTCGGGACACGGACATTTTTCAGACGCTTACTTAATTACACACTCTGAGGCTTTACACACAAATAAACCCCCTGGCTCTGAACTTAACTGATGAGAGGGCATGTGTGTGTGTGTGTTTGTAACTGGACTAGCTAATAACACAATATGCCTGTAAAATCCCTAGAAATTAGAATTAGTGGCATTCCAGCTGATGTTCAATATGAAATAATGCTATGAGGGACGCTTATATAAATAAATCTGTTTTTCTAATACACATAATTAAAGTCTAATCCACCTGAAACGAAAGGTCAGAGATCAATATAATTCACACAGTGACCTCAATAAATGATAAACAACATGAAGATCATCAGCTGAGTGAATGTGGACTATAGACTAAACACGTACACTCAATCATAACAGTATGGCCGTCATAGTAGTATAACCATAAAATATTAGTCATTTCCAGAATGAGATGAGGATCAACATAAAAGGACTTTGAACTCATGTTTGTGGAGTCCACCTGCTTTTAAAATCCTTGTGGAAGGTGTGTCAGAGACACAGAAGGCCTGACTGATGCCAAGGCTGTCTTTCCCATAACTACTGAATGAAATGATCATGACTCATATCCGTGACGTTTGATCCTTAATCCACATTCACTGGATTCAGAGACAGTTATACCATACTACTGCTTCTACAGCATGGAGTAGGGATGCTGTGTAACAAATGCTAATGCACACGACACCGAAGGCCTTCTAAATTTGCTAAAGAGTGCAGTATACATCCAGAGCACACTGTCTAATGTTGTGTATCCCATAATGCAATGCAGCCAGCCTTTCATTTCCAGTGCAACAAATAAACCTAAAGCAAAATCAACATTTTCAACATATTCAGAGTAATCATCATTTAAATGGACAAAATGATGCTATTTTAACATAAGAAGATTACAAGTGCAAATGTGTGTGTGTGTGTGTGTGTGTGTGTGTGTGTGTTGTTTAAACGTTTTGTATAAAAACATGCAAACAGCACATGTGATAAAACTAGCATACAACTTATTTGTAATGTTTACTATGGTATGCTATATACTGTTTTGAACATTATTTATAAAATCTGATATATATATATATATATATATATATGTTCTGAACGCAGACATGTCTTTGTGATGCTCTCCATCAAATATATATGTATTTGGTCAGCTTTAATGTTCATGCTTAATGTTTATGTTCATTGCCCACCAAATATTAGCAAATAAAACCCTTTTAGAAATGTTGTTATTTGGTAAAATACAATTCTAAATTCTCTTTTTAAGCACGCAGTAAAAAAAAAAATCACATTCTATTTTAAAATTTGAATGAACTGTCTGATATGGAAAATGCTGAGATTACAAAAAAGTCTTTAATTTAGCATGAGCAGCTTATAATTACAGAGAAGCAGCACTTAAACTAGAGCAAAACTACAAATACGCTGCGTATAGACTAATTCTCTCAAGTGACACCACATTTATTTCCATTTTTCACTTTTCTTGCTGAAAAGGTGTTTAGAATCTTGAATGCATTTGAATAATTTAATTTCGCTTGTTTGGTCAAAGCACGGAGAATAGTGAGGATTAGTATCTATAATGTTTTTATAAGCATCTATATGTTTCTGTGATTATTGTTCTTTTTGACTTAGATTGTTAAATTGAACATTTAAATGTTAAAATAGAAGGTATTTTAAATTCAAATGCTTAATAAACTTGAAAGTTGATTCAAGTTAACATGTGAGTAAGCAAGCCCTCTGACTTTTAAAACATCTCAGATTTCTTTGCAATCAGTGGTGTGTGTGTGTGTGTGTGTAAATGATTTTGTGAGGCAGATTGCGATGCTCTGGTTTTATTGCAGTGCCTCTCAATGACATACTTGCACATCCAGAGCTTGTAATCTGTGGTGTAACCCTTATCACAGTGTTTTATTCATTGGCCTTAATTTGGATGATATCCGGTATCACTGGAATGGTTTTTGATGCCACGTAAATGCTTCAAAAGTAACTTAAAACTCAAAAAAAAAGATCTGCTGCATGTGCACATTAAACATTTACTAGAACACAAATAAAACAAGAAGTGTGTGTTTCAGTAAAGCTCATTTCAGCTTCACTTTCCAATGTTTTAGTCCCTGCTCGAAACCAAATTTAAGCAAATCATCTCTGTTTTTAATTGATAAACTGCTCAGAAATGATGGTAAGACTCCCATTCTGTCCATATTCTGAGAGGACTGTGTGTAAAAAGCAGATATCAAATTCTCTCGTGCTGTCGTTCACACAAAAGACACATGAAAACAACAGTTTACTTCAAATATAAACTTTAATTTACTTTTCAATCATCTTGTGTCAATAAATGTCAGCTACTGTTGATTGTCGCTGAACAATTGAAAGCAATCTGTCCATTACCTATCCATTCATTTCTAAGAGAAAGAACTAGACAAATACACACTACAACAGAGCACTTAGGCCAGTCAATAAACTGCCCGCTTTGACCAATCAGAGACTTATATAAAAAAGCTATATATAACAGGTCATTTGGAGTCACACAAGCACTATGGGGCACTCTGCAATGATCTGAAAGCTGTTGCATCAAATCCTGAACTTTAAGTGAAGTGAAAAACAAAGAACAAAACACATAAGCTCTGCACATAAGCATTTGACTATGTAAAGTTTTATCAGTGTCATACAAACCCAGAGCTGATACCACATGGAAAATATTCACACCTGCGTCTGTCAACCTGAATAGTTTGTAGTTAAATGTCAACTGTATGAATCAAGCTAACAAAAAAATATGTTTAGCTAACATTTCCATTAAATATACAGCAAGTTAAAAACGTCCCATTTCTTTTATTCTGTATTAAGAAATGTTACCCTCATGCTACATTTGAATCATCTCTGAAAATTTAAGACACTCATTTTTTGTTATTTAATCAACTTTTTTTTCTTGTTTTTGCAAACGTTAAAAGAATATACTAAAAAGTTATGAAAACTTATTAAGCATGGTTCCTCTTGGTTATGAGAACTTTATAGGAATAATCCATTCCGTCATTTGAAAACGTTACATTTAAATGTTATCTCAACGTATAAAACATGTTTAAAGAATGTTTCTTCTTGGTTTTGTGAACATTATAGAAACATTCTATTTCATCATTTTGAAAACATTATGAGAATTTTATATTTAAATGTACTCTAAATGTTTAAAATGCCCGTTTTTTTTTTTTATTTTAAAAAATGTTTCATCTCCACACTAAGAGATACATATATTACATAACCATTAATTAAGAATGTTTTGTAAAAAACTAAAAAGTATTTAGAATGTTCCCTGTTATGGGAATCCTTTAAAGTGCAAAAAATTAGGAAATTAAGTAATTACTTGTAAGATTAAAAAAGTTAACTGTTAAAAAAGGATAATGTTCATGAACAGTGTTAAAGAAATACAACATTTTATAGAGTGTTTAACAATATACTTAAAATTGAAAGACGTTTGTTAAGTTCAATGTTACTTGCTGTTTCTTTGTAATCATCAGTGCGAATTACTAGCATTTTCTGAGTGACACCCATTTATTTAAATTTATTAGCAATCAATCCACTTCAAGAAGTTGCTTATCACAATAATTAATTCATTAAACCACTATCGTTAAAAACAACTAAATTAAATCTAAAAAGATTGTCACCGTTACATATAGAGCAAAACTGTCTTCTCTGCACGCAGTGTGACTAGTCGTCGCAGGCAAACTAAAACACTTATTCACAGCAAAAGACAATACTACTTTGAATAAATACACCGGCTAGTCTCCTGGGTGTCTCTCGGTGAGGAAAAACAGCAGTGATTGAGCTAAAAACATCTTTGCATCACATCCAGAGCATTCTCCAAAAACATTTTGCTCTTTTATAATGAAGATTTGTTGTGTTTTGGTGTTTTCATTTATAACATAATGTAAACATACTAAAAATATTCTCGCAGATGTACATAATGTACATTCATTTGAAACTAACTGTTTTCTATGTGACTGTATTGTAAAATCATTTATACCTGTGATGCAAAGCTGAATTGTCAGCATCATTATTTGTCTGGATTAGCAGCGTTACTTTGCATAAAAATGACTGATGTATTGCTATTGTTTATTAGGACTAAGCAACAATGCGTTGCACTGGTAGTATATTGTGTCATCTGTTCAAAGGCATTTCCCACAGCTCATGTTTTCTCAAGGTGAATTGAAATGGCTGCTCTCTGTAAACCAGGTTTATACAGACTGCAGGCTCATTGACTCAAGTCCTGTGGTATTTGACACACCTGAGCGGATGAATGGACTGGCATTTTAAGGACGGTCCAAATTCTCACAGCGTGTCTATTTAAGGCCGCGTCACACACTTCCACCACTCCTGGATTTGTTTTTAACCTTAGCACTCATTGTTAGTTCCACCCACTCCACCTTTCATTTGGGTTTCGCTTTGTTTGTCCTGGCTGTTTTGTTTAATGGCCAGAGTTTGCGTTTGCTGATCTGCATTTCTCCAGGTGCACTGCATTCGGAAACGTATTGCTTTAACTTCAAAACACATCAATGTGAAACAGTGTTGTTAGGTTCAATCTGATTTCAGCTTCATATTTTAACACTCCATGAAGTTTTAAGCCAAAACAAGTATCTAAACAGCATCCATCCAGAAACCTGATCTAGTGCTAATCTACCACTGCATCAGAGTCCAGTTCCCCATATATCCGCTACACACTGCAAAACCTGCCAGAAGAAAACTTAATTCAACCAAAGCTTTTTGTTATTTCAAGAGACTTCAAAGAAAGTTATACACAAGCACAAGTTTTCTTGAAATTAAAATGTTTGAGGAAGCAAAACAGCAGACACAAATGAGTTAATAATGTTCTGGCGATTTAAGAAAGTTAAGAACAAATATTATTAGTTTTTTTAAAATATTTGCATGTTCTCTCACTTCTTTTCTTGGGTTATACAAATATTATTTTAAAAATGTAAAAAATTAGACATTTTGAATGTTTAGAGAACATCCAAAAACAACATTTTAATAACTTAATAGTAAAACATATAATAATAGAATTAATAATGGTCTTAAAATGTTATTTATGGAACATTTTATTCGGAAAAGTTTTAGTTTCTTTTCCAGTCTTTGTTAAATGTTGCTACTGTTAAGACAACATTCAAAAGCAACATTCTCGTAATAATTGGAAATCTATAAAATAAAATGATTGTTCGCATAACTAAAAAAAAAAACTTGTGAACTTAAATGTTCAGAAGTAATTTTTGGTAGAATTGACTTAATGGAAACGTTAGCGAAACATGTTTAGAACAGAAAAGGTGTTTCAAAGTTATGAACAAATTAGTCTTAAGGTTATGAGATGATTCCTTACGCTGCGTTCACACCAGACGCGAATGAAGCGTTAAGCACAAGTGATGTTAAGACAATGCAAAGACGCGATTTGACATCCTGCAACGCGTTTTGCGCGCTCAAGTTGAAAAATCTGAACTTTGTAGTGACGTAATTACTAGCAAGCGGAGGCAGAATTCCGAAACTATGGAAGACAAAATCATCGTCACTTTATAATACATCTTCGTACTTCCATAGAAACAGGAATAAAAAGGAAATAAATAATAGATTCATTAAACCAGAGTTTGCCTATGAGATATACCCAAAGATACTACATTCTCACCTGAAATACTCTTAAAACTGCATTTTATGGCACAATAACAGCAATAAGTTTTTGCGGTTTTCTCCTCAACCAGTGCAGAGACTGGAGTCGCCTGGCAGAAGCCCCTCTCATGACACGAATTTGCGTCTGTCGTACGCCCAAATGAAGCGAGGAAACTCGAAATGTTCATGAGTCTAACTACACGCAAATAGCGTGATTTATTCACGCAATTCGCGTCTGGTGTGAACGTACCTTTAGGGTCTTAATGAAAAGTCTAAAACAAACTTTGTTTAAACGTTCTCAACGGTAGTGTAAAAAACACCTTTTTACCCTGTAAAATTTTTTTCTTCAAGCCATTCTAATCTATGTTGCTTTAAATGCTAATGAGCTCTGCTGACCCCGCCCCTCTCCTCCGTGCAGACTTATCCTTCAGTCACAAAACTGGCTAACTAGCATGTTATTAGGAAAGGCGATTTGCAAAGATTCAGAAGAACCCTCACTTCCTCTATAGATGAAGCTGGATCACAAAGGATTTGCGGATATACCCATATATCTCAGTGTATTCCCTTCAAAACGAAAGTAACGTTAATTCTCTGCACCTTCATCGGCTCAGATGTCAGGAATAAATTACGACTGCTATATTCATAATTACATTCAACAACAACACCTCAAACTCTTAATCTGGGTCTTGTCTTCCCCTGCACTGAGTCGACTCAATGATGGATTGATGACAGCTCAATCAGGGCGGGGCTAAGTTAAGACAGCCTTGTCAATCAACTATCGTTGGAGAGGTCTGAGCAGAACTGCATCATTCTGACAGGAATATCAACAGCCTTATTTGAGAAAGGGGATTATAAACAACAACTGAGAGGATTTTTTTCATTATAAGATGGATGCGGACACATCAAACACATATTTATGATCAGATTACTTGTAAAATAATAAAATAGAATGTTCTTTAAACATTTGTATAACCAAGAAAAACATTTTTCAAACATTCGGAACATTCAGAAATGAAACTTTCTTTACTTAATGGAAATGTCCTTTAAAAGAGCACTGCAATAATGAATTAGAGAATACCATCAGTTATTCTTAATATGACACTGATCATTTTTTAATACTAAAGACAGAATGTGTCATTTCCCACTGGGAAACCTGATGAAAGAGCTCTAGTAATTGGCGATTCTATTGTATGGAACGTAAAAACAGAGACACCAGCCACCGTAGTCCAATGTGTTCTGGGAGCCAGAGCACCGGACATCTTGGCAAATTTGAAAAATTGTGGCACTAATGATGTTCAACTTCGCCAGTCGGAGATCACTAAAAATAATGTTAAAGAGGTGTGTGAACTTGCAAGTATGATGTCAGACACTGTAA
>JAUYWG010000066.1:2475611-2497966 GCA_034779775.1 Enteromius afrohamiltoni | reverse complement strand
AATTGTGGGGCTTAGGCCGCTGGCACGCTTCACTAGGGCCAGCGTCCTAAGCCCCACAAATCTAGTTTGGCCATACAAGCAGATCAGGATGGGCCGATGATGCCATTAGCTTGCAGCACGTATGACTGTCAAATGATGAAATGATGGTATCAGATTTGAAATCATGTAGTTCTCGCTCTCATAGGTTCCCCCCTGATCCCTGAGGAAGAGTGGCCATTTTACTCATGGATTGCCTAAACATAGACAGGATAATGCCAGACCCTAGTACACCCTCAGGACCTCAAGACTTGCCATGAAAAACATCTAGAGCGAGTCTGTCATCAGGATAACTCAACACAAGCTCTCATTAAGAGAGTATAAAAGTTGAATCACAAGTTATTGCAAATCCCTAAACACAAGCAATTCTATCATTTAATTTAATTGAATATTAGCAGAGTAATATTCAAATCCAAATATGCTCACTGTGGACATATCAAAAGAAATACGTTGTACAATAGACTGAAATTTATGGGGAAAAACATAAAATATATATATATATATATATATATATATATATACGTCGACAGGCAAATAACGCTTTTAAACCACATAAATAACGGTGAAATATTCACAAGCTTTAAATAAATACTTCAGAAACATAAAGCTTTCAGTGTGAAACGTTAAAAAAAATGTGTTTATCTAATATAAATTCAGTATCTATGGCTTACCTGCCCTCTTCTCGGTTCTTCTGGTCGATGGTCTCTAGCGCGCCCTAGTGAGCGAGAGTGACGTCAATAGAACAGACACACACACACACACACACATGTTGGGTTTACATGTTTTATGGGGACATTCCATAGGTGTTATGGTGTTTATACTGTACAGACTGTATGTGGTATTGTCCTACACTGTCCCTACACCTAAACCTGCCCCTTACAGGAACTACAGGCATTGTCAAAACTTTTTATAAGCTTGTTTCTTCATGGGGACCTAACAAATGTCCCCACACGGTCAAAATTTACTGGTATTCTTATCTTTGTGGGTACAATTGGTCCCCATAAGGTGATAAATACCAGGTGCACATTTATATATGTGTGTGTGTGTGTGTGTGTGTGTGTTTGCTTAGCAATGTGTCTGATCAGCGTCTATACAAAATACATTTATACAAGTTTAATACCCCCTGATGATTCAAAGATTTGGATTTTGGCTTATAGATGCATTTGTTGTGAATAAATTTGATCAGTAAAAGTTTATCTCAGCCTTACTCTTTAGCTTCATTAATGTTACACAGCAAAATGTAATGTAGATGGACGTTCCACTTTTCCACAGATTTATTATTTACTTTTTAATGTTTTTTTTTTTCAAAAGGCACTCACTTAGAGGTCGGAGAATATTTTTAATCATTTTAAATTGTGTAATACTTTATGTATGCATATGCATTTAATAAAGTGAGTAAATTAATTTATAAATCAATTATGTATTTTAATTGAGGCATTGAGAAGGATGCAGAATTGCAAATCTAATTTCAATGTGAGGAAATACAATACTAGCTAAGTTATTTTTTTGCAATTTATACTATAGCTAACTGGAAAAACAAAATCTGTAAAGAAATTTTGAATATTGCCATTACAAAAAAACTTTTTGAATTATTTTAATTCATTTAAAAGCTAATCAGTACCCTTTGAATCAGTTAAATTAATAATGTTTTTATAAATAAATTTGCAGATTTGCATTGCATGATACATGCAACAATATACATATATAACTATATGTGTGTGTGTGTGTGTGTATATATATATACATATATATGGAAACACAGTTTTAAAAATATATTTGCAACCAGTATTGACACACACAAGTAAAAACATGTGCATTTATCTAAAACAAACACACATGCACACACTTCGTAATTTACTGGAATGTGTGATAAGACACATCAGTCAGCATGCGGTGAAAAAACACACCTGCTGAAAGAGAGAGAGGAAATTTGAGCCCTTACTTAAGGTTTTTGTGTAAAATATAATCTGACAATGTTTTAGAGGGAAATGGTTTTTATTTTGCTAACAACTTTTAGTATTAAAAAAAAAGCTCAACACAAGGCCTAAATTGCTACGAACCACAGTGTCTGTCATCATTTGGTTACAGATTAGCTTTACTGAATGACATGGTCTCAATGACTTTAGTCAACAATAGCCATATACAGCTGGAGTAAGACATGCTGTAACTTCACACACACACACACACACACTCCCATGTAAACACACACACATATTCATTGTGGACAGGGTCACATGTGTGCAGCCACACAGCTACGCTCACATTTAGACGAAGTGCATTAACACAGCCAGATGTTTCTTTGTCTCTGCAGCATCAAGCTCTCTTTTTCTCGCCTGCGTCCTCCCAAACAATCCACGCAGTGTGTCGTGGGAAGAACGGGCATGTTGTTCAGGTCAAACAGAGGAAAAACAGAGAGCCAGAGAAAGAGAGAGAGAGAGAGAAAGATGCTCCAGCTGTGAGTAAAAACAACAAAACTGCATTTGATTGGGAGGGGGGTCGGATGGACACAGGGTCATTGTTTGTAAAGAGGTCGCGGATAAAGAGACGAGAGAAACAGATCACTCAGCTCATGCAGTGATAAATGATGGCGTTACACCTCATTCATTCACAATCCCTCAACCAATAACACAACCAATGTTGCATTATTTTTTTGACTGAATCATAAAAAATTGCATGAAAAGATAAAAATGTGCAAAATCATAATATTACTGTGTACTTTTTTGTGCGCTTCATAAAAAGTAAAAAAATATGTCAAATAAAATAATAGCTGTAGTCTCAGATGGGATCATGATATCCCATATACTTATCTGTACGATGTAAAGGATAAATGCACAAAAAAGACACAAAATTTGTAATAAATTTAGCAAATAATTGAAAAGAAATGTGAAGTAACACTGAAACAACCATGAAATTAGAAATTGTGAAGTATTAAGGCTAATAGTAATTTCCTGTAAAATATAAACATTTAGTGTATTTTATAGCTTATCATAGTGTAGAATGTAATCTAACTTCAAAAAATAATTTTTGTAATATGGTATTTATAAAAGTAAATGTAGATCACTCAAAAACGGCACAGCTACAACTTATACAGTCCTATACTGTAGATGTTGCAAAAAAGTAATTAATTTAAATAAAATGTAATAATAATAATAAATAAAAGTCATATGCCAGGTTGTTTACACTGTGGCTACACTGGGTAAGTTACTATAGCCAAAGGAGTAATTCATTATTGCATCTTTAACAGTGTAATTAAATCACTGGACTAATTAGTTTCTGAACCCCATGTCAGCCTCCACACTTGCTCTTTTAATTCTTTCAAATAAATGAACTTATTGATCAAATTATTTAAATGTAAAACATTAAAAATATGCATTTTAACAGTAGATTTAAAATTTCGGTGTAAAAATCACTATTGCTTTATATTTAATAGTTCTGGCATCTGTAGCTGCAATTGGCCTATTTCAGAAGTAGCCTAACTGTAGCAATTACGCTAAAGGAATTTATAAAGAACAATTCATTACCTT
This sequence comes from Enteromius afrohamiltoni, assembly GCA_034779775.1. Lineage (NCBI taxonomy): Eukaryota > Metazoa > Chordata > Actinopteri > Cypriniformes > Cyprinidae > Enteromius > Enteromius afrohamiltoni. The sequence goes on along the minus strand of JAUYWG010000066.1, from coordinate 2,494,406 downwards.
TTCAAAGGAAAATAAACAATTTCAGTAATAAATCAAGACATTTCACCAAACACTGGTTTATGTGTCTGTTTCTGTGCTACCTCATCAACGTTGGAGATGTAATTTAACGGGAAATGAATGTGAAAAGACACGTTTCATATGTAATAAATTACCACGTCTCAACAGGATTGAAAGTCCTTGTTAATCTAGTTTTTTTTGGGGGGGAGCGTTTGTCTTTGCTCTCGCGCGCGCGCGCGGCTACTGGAGCGAGAGCGCGCGGAGAAGGACGTTGAGCGCGTTTGACTGAAAGAGGCTCGAGCGCGAAACCTGCTCGCAGGATAAGTATTACCGAATGAAACTTCAGATGACTAATTCTCATTAAAATACGCCTGTGGTTGTGTATCGCGGTCATAAATAAACGAAAGCCTCGGGGAAAACTGGAATATGCCTCCACCTGACATCCAAAGGTAAAATCTCCTCAGAAAAAGGAATTTGTGTTTTACGCGAGAAACGGAAACAAGTGAAGCGGTTTTTAGTTACATTAATTCATCATCCAGAGGAGATATCGAAACTGAGCTCGTTCCGGGGGCTTGTGAGTAGGCTAATATAAACAGATAATTGTGCGTCCAATTGGGATGATGACGGTTTGAAGCGCACGCGACTCCCGCCGCTCCGTCCGTTCATGTTCATGGAGTTTATAAGCGGGAGCCGCTAGAATGGAAACCGTGATTGATGAAACGGAGGCCTTACAGAGATTCTTCGAAGGTAAGACAGTTTATTGATCACCTGTTGATGTGACAGTTCAAGGATAGTTTTAAACAGTTAACGATGCAGTGATGTAACGTATCAGGTGGTAATACCATGGTGCATAGCTTACATATTTGGGAGTATAACTTAATACTTAATCTTTTGATTTTGAGATCATCTAAAAGCTGAATAGATAAGCTTTCCATCGATGCCTGCTTTGCTAGTATAAGATAAAAGTTGACAGACTATATTTAGAGTAGGAAACATATTCATGGGACATGCTTGTTACTTAATATCCTACTATTTATTTTATTATAATACAATGTATTGGCTATTTTTACAAACCCCTGCTTATTATGACTGGTTTTGTGGTGCAGGGTCACACATGTCTGAGTCAATTTGACTATGTTAGGTTACACCCTAAAAGCAAGTGAGGGACACATCAATATAGCATGGTTTGTGTGTAAAAACATGGTATTATCGTGCATTGAATAACTTGGTGTTGTTTTGGTTTACATTCAAAAACATGCTAGTACTTTTGTTGGCATTAAATTTAAATGTGATTAAATACAGTATGTTTACTTATGCATTAAATAAAAATATAATAGCCTTTTTTCCTATTTACCTGAAATGATATAAAAAAACCTTCTAGTTGAATGTACTACAGTTATTTCTCGATTTTCCACAGCTAAAGCTCAATATCAGTGCTTATTCATATTCAAGTTGTTTGCCTATATGTGTTTGTAGGTATTTTACCGTCACGTGTGGTAGTTTTTTTAAGGACTTTGTTTCAAACATTATTTGTGTGCGATTTAGCAGGATTAAATGTGTCATGCTGGATTTGTTTGGGGGGAATGACACAAAACCACCAGTGAGGTCAGACGGGCAGAAGGCAGTGAAGGAATGTTGGGGAAGGGCAGAAAGGTGGAGAGGATCACAGAGAAAGAGATGATGTACGGATGCGGGGAGCAAAGGATGGAATCCAGAGGACGGAGAAGGAGGGGTTTGAGGAGAAACACTGGGAAGGACAGAGGAATGTGATAAATGGTGTGTTTGTAATGGTTAAGACAGACATCGAAAATAGGAGAATTAAAGAGAGAGATGGATTAATGGATAGAGAGGTGGGAGTGTTGTGCAAGAAAAAAATAAAATATATTGAATACAGCAGGATGAATCATATGTGATATCTTCTGATTTGTTTGTGTTAGTGGAAATCAAAGAAAGAACGAAAGATTAAGATTGAATTTTATTTTGAAGATTCTTTGCCCTGTTTAGTAACAATTTAATACACATTATCAATAGTTGTCATTATACAGTAATGCAAAGAAGAAGAGGAAAATGTAAAATCATGAAAAAATGCACCTTTTTTAATTTAAAATTCATCATGGTAGTGTTTTTGTATTTGTTCAATTACAGTATGCGAATAATGACAGTTAACCAAAAAATAGTGATGCGTTGTGGTAATGACAGTTTGACCCTGTTTTAAAGGTCCCGTATGTAAGAAATGTATTGTAATAATCATAAAATGTCTCTGTTATGTTCAACAGGCATTAAGAAATCATGTTAAAGTACTCATATCGCTGACAATAGTAGTACAGCCTGAATATTCTGGTTTAAAAAGCGCAGTAGCAGCCCTCAACTGATGTTTATGTTGTCATGTTTTGGTCTGAAGCGCCACTCTCCGTCTATCTCACGATCATGAATTCAGTAGTGTTTCGGCATCCAGGTTCCCTGCTCTGCATAAACACAGTGCATTCCATCGTCATTGCGCTCGTTCTAGTTGCTGTCTTTAATTTGGCAACCTGAGTCTGAGAAGGAGGGGCCGGGTGAAAAAACCCCATCTCCAATATTTTGAATTTGACCTGCAATACCTAGTTCAGCCACTCGGTGTCAATCCTACATACAGTACCTTTAATTACAGCAATGAGAATTACTTGAGAATCACTGCTGAGAATAATGAGGATTACAAATATATCTAGATGCATTCATTACAGTAAAGACAATTTGACTATTAAAAAAATACTGTAATGAGAATCACTACTGGGAATAATGAGAATTACAAAAATATCTGGTTACATTGCTGGAATGATAATTTTACAACATTTTAAAGAAATTACATTAGAAACGCTGTCTAGAAGAATGAGAACAAAAATATTGCAGTAATGACATTTTTTGACATCTAAATTACAGTAATTAGAATCACCGTTGATTGTCTAGTGACATTGCTGGAATGACAGTAATTTGACCATTCGTAAAAAAATAAATCACATGAAATTAGAATTGCTTGAAAATCTAAAACAAAAATTATGCATTGCGGAAATTATATATATTTTTAAAGATTACTGAAATATCTAATAACAATTTGACAGTTAAAAGAACAGTAATGAGATTCACTATTGAGTGAAAAAATAAAAATAAAAATGCATGGTGGTAATGACAATTTGGAGAGAATTCCTTTATTTACTTAAAAATTATTAAAACCATCATGGTCCTAAAACAAAGACTTGATTGTAACTTCACATGTACGTCTTCATTTTGATTTTGGGGGTTAAATGTGACCTGGATATGCGTGATTCATGCACCCTTTTAATCACTGAAAAGTGTTGATTTATTGCCTTCTGCTTCTTTTTCTTCACTCTTTTCTTATCGTCATCTTTCTTTTCTTCAGGACAATTGGCTCACCCCTCTGTTTTATTTTTACTGTCCTCTTAAAGTGGTCAAATTAATTTCTCTGTCATTCTTGGATAAAAGCAGTAGTTGTTAATGTCAGGTTCTAAGTCAAACTATTTATTTTGGAGGGATTTTCCAGCCATAATTTGTGCCACTTCTTCAGGCGTGAGTGTGTTTTCTCAGAACAGGTGTAACGGTTTGTATATATGACAGCGTTTCACTGTAAACACTGTTGACTTCATTAGGCTCTGGAGTTCACGGCCGTCAAACGATGCTTTTTAACGAGATTTTCACATGTTTACATTCTTCAGTTTTGGGGAGTGAAGCAGACAGACTCTGCTGCCTCTGAACTAGAGATGATCTGACGTGCTAGAAATGTCCTCGTACAACAGTATCAGTTATGTGATGTAAATTATGCTAATTATGTGCTGTGGATGCACTTATTTAAAAAAAACAATTTTTAATCCAGGTGTGCACGGCTTGTTTGTGCTTTTGAGAACACTTTAGATTCTGTTGTTATCTACATTTTGACCCTGTGCACGTATTTGTGCGATTTAATTGATGGCTTGTTGCGGTTTTTAATTGTGCTCCACATGAATGCTCTGTGTTTGTGCTCTGTTTGTTTGTTTGTGTGTGTGTTGTGCGGGGAGGGTATCTTAAATGAACATCCATTGTGGAGTACAGCAACACAAAGCACAAAAGAAGAGGCAGATTGAGCTGTTTGTCTGTAGGACTCATTTGACCCTCAGCTGTCCTAGAGGAAAATTTTATTGCTCTATCAAAGCTTGTTTCATTCAAATATCAACTTTGTCTTGGGTGTTTCCTCTGTCCCAGGAAGAAATAGAAATAGCCATTATAGGGATTTGATGAGAGATTTTTGAGTTTGAGATTTTTGACTGAAACTTTCGGCAAATCTGAAAACAGTTTGATACTGTGTTTAGATCTCTTTGTAACTCCAGAGGAGACACAAATGTGATTGCTGGGTACTTTTTCTAAGAAGAAACAGCAGAAAAGCAGAAGCAAAATTCTCATTTCCTCGTCTAGAAGCATGTTAAAATCTTTCAAAGGGTTTTTTTTTCACCAATTCAGAATGATTTTTATTCTCATTCTTCAGATTTTACGGACTGTTTAGATGTTGTAGATGAATAATAACTTCAGCAAAAGTCTCCAATTGTTCTCCATTTAAACTCGTTTATGTCATGATGGAACAATTTAGATGTTTTTAGTAACGCTTTACAATAAGGTGTCATTTGTTAACATTAGTTAATGTATTAACTAACATGAATCAGCACATTTATTACAGTATTTATTCATCTTTGTTAACATTAGTTAATACAAATACGGTTGTTTATTGTTAGTTCATGTTAGTTCACAGTACATTAAGTAATGGTAAAAAACACATCTTGTGATTTTAATACTGCTGAAATTAACATTAGCTATAAGATTAATAAATGCTGTAGACGTATTGTTCAGTCTTAGTTCATGTTAACTAATGAACCTTTTTGTAAAGTGTTACAGAGACTTTTTTTCAAATACAATTTAATAATAATTTTCAAATAATAATTTTTCTGAGCTGTCTGGTTTTACATATTTCATTAAAATAGTGTAGAGGAATGAAATATCACTGAAATATTTACTTGAGTAATGATTTACTTTTCAAATGAATAATATCATTTTAATATTGGTACTGGTAGTTTATCATCAGTAACTACAACCAAAAGTAAAAGTACTAAAAAATAAAAATGAATAAGAACTTAATAGACAAAAAAATCATTAAAAAGTGGCAAAAAACCCACAACAAACGTACAAAAACTGTATCTAAAATTGATATAAAATTATAAAAAGCTCATTTGTAGTCATTTATGACAATCTGACGAATACATTTGAGAGGAATTGACCCACATTCTTAGAGTAAACAAACAGCCCTGATAAACATGCAAGGATGGCCCTGCAATTGAAGGTGTTGAAAGGAATTCTGGGAAACTGTTACTGTCTTCTATTCCTTTGGATCTGAGAGGCGTGGAGTGGATGGTTTTCAGATCTTTGCCTAAAGATAACTACCGCAGAAACCCCCTGTGACATAAGAGCGCTCAGAAAGCGTTTTAACCCGATGGAGTGTAGCCATAAGCTGCTTACAGAGGGTCCGCATGCCCCTCTCTCTAATGCACTGCATCATTCCTGGCATACCTACAATACTATTAAAAATCAGAATGAGGTGCGAGTAATGTTTCTTTCTCTCTCGTGTCTCTTTTTCGCTATCGCTGCCTCATTCCGACTCCATTAGTGTGACAGTGTGCAGACAGGGCGAGGAAGAGAGATAACAGACGTAGACGCACACACAGATGGATGCACACTCATACATGCTGCGGGTGGGGTGAGATAAGGGAAGGGCACAGGTCATACAAACACACACACATGCATGCAATATGCACAAACAGTAACACACACGTGTGGGTTTTTGCACACGTTAAGCACAAAGCCACTGTGTTTTACGGAGCTGATTGGTCAAAACATCAGCGTAGGAGTTGATGTTTTGGACCGCAACCCATCTGTGAGCTCCATAACACCGAAACTCATCCCTACACCACCTAACTACATGCCTGCCAGCTCTTGTTTTACTTCACAGGGTTTTTTTTCTCCTGAGATTTTGGTATTGGTAACACATTTTATTTTACACATTACATGTACTTAATAAATGATGCTTAATTACATGCAAGAAGCCCTAAGCCAAACCCTAACTATATAGTAAGTACATATTTAATTGTATAATTAAACTGTAACAAGGGCACCTTACAATAAAGTGTAACGCAGTTTTGATATTTACAGTAAATGGGCTTATCATATATTTCGTGTCCGGTTGTGTAGTTTGCGTGGAGCCTAAACACGCTATACTGCACTTTCTGTGAGAGCATTTGAGCAGGTTAGGTCACATTTAGCCTGATGTCAGTAAGCCATGGATCACTCATGTGCAGGTACAGATGGTTCCTGATGGAGGGAATGGTTTGGCCGTTGCGCGTGGTCTCTCTCATGTAACAGTGTATTGCTGTAACTGGAATGCATTGTGTTTGAGCAGCCAGGCCTGGAACATTCACATGCCAGTTCCACTACAACAAACCAGAAATTACACACTTTCCACATTTCAGGTGACTGTGATCCGTTTCCCCACATCCTTCCTTTTGTTGAAACTCAAGTGATTTGTGTGCTGTGTTATTTTAGTATTATTTATGTGCTATTTATTGATATTTTTAATATTTTAGTCATTTTATAAATGTGTTTATTTATTTTTCTTTATTTTTCTATATATCTGTTTAGCTTTATATTAATTTTAGTGAAGTTTTAGTCATTTTAACTTTGACTTCAATCAAATTGTTGTCAAGGCATACAATTAAGTTTAAATATTAAAAGCACACAACCAATCATAATTTGCACATTTGTAACAATAGCCAACAATACACTGTATTGTCAAAATTATTTTTTTTTCTTTTATTTCAAAAATGATTAGGTTACTAAGTAAAGATCATATTTCATAGATGATTTCATGATAAGTTTCCTATCATATATATATCAAACTTCATTTTTGATTAGTAATATGTCTTGCTAAGAACTTAATTTTGGACAACTTTAAAGGCGATTTTCTCAGTATTTTACTATTTTTTTGCACTCTCAAAATCCAGATGTTCAAATAGTTGTATCTCAGTCAAATGTTGTCCTAACATTACCAACCATACATCAATGGAAAGCTTAATTATTTAGCCTGATATATAAAACTCAGTTGAGCTTTATGAATGGTTTTGTGGTCCAGAGTGTGATTTCAGCTTTATTTGAATTAAGTAAAAAACAACCAAAAAAACATGTATGTATATATATATATATATATATATATATATATATATATATATACACACACATATATATGTGTTAGTATACACAAAAAATATGTGAGTGGTGCTTCAAAACGTTTTAGTGTTTTTATTATATTATAATAAAATATTTTTAAATAGTAACAATTAGTCAGAAATGATACTGAGTTAGTTTTCGCAATCTTTAAACTCCCATAATGTGTTTCATTACTGAAAGTCATGATAACCTGTCATTAGAGTGAGTCAGCTGTTTCTTTTAAAGTATTAAATGAGTCAGTTGCTTGTGTTTTTTGTTTTTTGCATACAGTTCTCCAGTTTCATTATAACAGCACATATGCAGCTTTTTTTGAATAAAGGACATGTAAACTCATGTGGCTGATCAGACCACACCAGATAATCTGGCTAGTGACTCGGCATGTTAGTAGGGATTAATCTGGGGTGCTGGGGTTAAAATTGGGCTGAGATATTGGCAGTGGTGGAGTGTGTGGGACTATATTACACCCCTCTAAAAATGAGTAATTCCTTAAATTCCTCATTGTTACCCGACTTTTACATGTTTCCCTTTTTCTTCTGACAGTATGCAGGCATTCAGTGCTCTTTAATGCTCTGTCGTTCCCTCTCTCGTGTTCATGGAGGGTAGGTAAGCTGCTCAGGTCGGCCGGGGCATTCAGTGCTGGTGGCCGACTAGAACTGTGTGTGGTGGCCTGGTACAGCTCTGTCTCATGACTGAGACATAATCCTGCATTACAACACACACACATACACGTTCACGTAACCCTGGACCCGCCAACTGAGGTCCAAGACAGAAAGGTGTATGTTGTTTGGAGGGATATGAGAGACGTACTGGGTCATATACACACATCTTCAGTTTTGTAGGTTGTGTCCATCCTAAAGCAAAATGCTGTGGCTCCGAGCAGGTACTATGCATTTTCTTATTGATTGTTGCTCCTTTCGTGACTTCATTCATTTAGCTAGTATGTATGCGTGGTAGTGTATAAAGGTGTGTATTTCTATGTGTACGCATTTTTACAAGTGTGTTGTGTATATATATGGTCAAGATTTTGTTTAAGCTTAATTATTAAGCTTTAGCATGTAGCCTATCCAGCAAAATGTGTACTAAAGGCATGAATGATTAAGATTAATTAAAAATGAATTACAAATTTGAATTAAGCGATACATTAAAGGAGGAACTCAAACCATTTGATGGAGGCTTGGGGGTGGGATCTTTTAAGGTAGTAAGCAACCACCCTAGCAACAGCATAGCAATGCTAAAAACACTCAGAACACCTTAGTAACTCGATAGCAACCACCTTAGCATCATGTTGGCTTCTGGACTATCAGTTGATTTCATGTTTGACCAGTTGAAACCAGGGTCATTACAGTATACTCAAAATAATTCTATAAAAAAGTTGTTAAAATATTTAAATAAAATATATTTTTTAAAGCTTGATTCATTTTTTATACAAATTTTAATTTAATTTCAATTTTAAAATAGCTAAGACTTAAAATAAAAAGACTAAAAACCATATAAATATTTAAAAATAATAATATAAATGACAAAAACAGGAAATACTAATATATAAACTAATTCAAAATATATGTGAAAACTGTAATAATATGTCAATGATAAAGGAATAACACTGGCTGAAACACTTCATTATAATGTCCAGTAGAAATTTATTTTAATTTATAGATTCTCTTAAGCCTTATGACAATATCTATCAAAAATTTGTCTGAGTTGTCTCATCAGGTCAATAATTGTGCAAATATTTTCCTCTGCAACTACATGTGGATACGCAAATGAATGCTGTATTGATCACGGCGATGCTGTATGTGTGTTTTGGTCTTTCAAACCCTAGGGCATTCTGGGTAGTGTTTACCGTTTGATAATGTAATGGACTTCGCTCTATTATACTTTAGTCTGGTGTGAATTAGAGCTTAATGATTAACTTGCATAAGAATTCATCAGATTCACATGCAGAGATGTAGAGAAACAGAGCTTGTATGAATGTGTAGAGTGCAGAGGGAGGTAAAGAGAGATAAAGGGAGAGAGATATACATGGAGACGGAGGAAGGGATGTGTGGTATATTGTTGTCTGTGATTAATGAGCTCTCGAGGGAGCTGTTTTAGTTTGGCCCATCGGGGATGCCAAATGCTTTGGTTCAGAATCATCGGTTCTTCATACGAAATGATGAACAGGAAACAAATGATGTTCAGTTTCAGTGTGTTAAACTTTACAATTGAGGTGCTTAACTGTGATACAGTTACTGTCTCTTCTACTCATCAAGGCTGCATTTATTTAATAACAATACAGTAAACACAGTAATATTGTGAAATGATATTACAATTAACTGTTTAATAACTGTTGAATTTGAATATATATATATATATATATATATATATATATATATATTATTTTTTTTTTATTTTTTTTTTCAGAATCATTACTCCAGTCTGAGAGTTAGTAGATATGTAGGTGCAATGTTACTTATAATCAACAGAATGCATTAAAGGGACCATCAAAATAAAGTGAAACTATTCATATTAATATCAGTTGCTTGAAGAGCTGAACAGTCAGCTTCATAAATGTTTGAAGTTGAACTATTGACATCACATTGAACTAAAAACTTTATAAACCGAGTTTTGTTTAGATGTATTATGCTGGACTGTTTAAATAAGCTTTGAATTGTTTAACTACAGTAGGTTAGTAGTAGTAGTAGTAGTTTAATTTTGAGTTGATTAAATAGTGCTTAAATAGCCCCTATTATGGATTTTTGAAGATGATCTTTCATGCAGTACAGTTCTAAGTGAATGAAACATCCTGCAAAGTTTTAAATCTGAAAGTGCAAAATGTAAGTTATTGTCTCTCAAAAGAAGGAGTCGACTCTGAATCACTGAAGCGAATGGTTTTTAAAACTAATCCATGTTAAAACAGGAATCATTAGCATATTGCCCGACCACTTGTTGGTCTTTTCTCATAGGTCTGAATTAAAATGTAAATTGCTTCGTTGCCACTAGGTGCCTTTTAGGAGCATTAAAAAAAAGTGTTGTTTTTTTTTTGTAATGCTGTACACAAAACAGCATGTGCTCGCAAACGCAGCTTTTATTATAATATTGTAATGAAACTGAACAACCAGAACCAGTCACAGCAGATAAGAGCCATGCGAAGTAGAGGTTTGAAAAAATTAATCGTTGCGAGAATCGTTTGGGAGGTATTGAGCAAGTAAGGTAAAAAATGAATGCATGTTATTAGACAATGAAAGTGTTTTTTGACATTGCATGCATGTCAACCTGTTGCTGGGGACTCTCAAACCCAAAATATGAACCTTTCATAAGCCATAATAGGGGTAGTTTAAAAGATTAAAGCAAGTACATTTAATGAATCTCTCTGTTTGTTAAAATCACCTCCTTTTATATTTTTTGTCCAACAACAACGCTCCCTCTCTCGTCCTCTACTCCCCCACTCTTGTTCCCGTCAGTCAATCTTGCAGCTGTTATCAGCGCAGGCCTGGCAGATTTAACGCAGGGGAATGGAAACATCTGGAACTTATTTAGTAAAATCATCCCTCTCCATTTCTCTCTGCCCCGCTGGCACACTCATAAAACTATCCGAGCAGAGACCCCAACCGCTGCACATCCAAACATTACGTCAGTGCGGGTTTTTCTTGCAGGGCAGAAGTTTCATCACTCATTTTTGATAGAAAAATACATCTTTGGATTTTTATACTTTAAAAAGTTAAGCACAGTTGCGATCACTCAAATGGCTTTTGGCAAAAGCTTTGACTCTTGGTTTATACCTGGTGTAAACATACACTAACAGAGTTAACTCACATCTCACAGGTGGATCAAACCTGTTCATTGGTCGCAGTAACAAGTTGTTTCGTGATATTTTGTGAGTCAGGATTGTGTTGGCTTTCTGTAAATGGTGCCGTCTAGGTCGGGATATCCACTGGGGCGGGATGTGAACCCTCTCCGGCTGTGGGAGACTGATGGACCAGAGAGTTTTCCCAACACTAACACTGGAATTCTTCACATTCCGTCTTCGTTAGTGGCCTAATCTATCAAAGAGAGAGGGAGAGGGGTTTAGCGGGGGTCTCTACATACTCCACTACACCTCCACCTGACACTGGGCTGATTCCCCTCATTTTCTCCATCCTTTGCTGCATTGCCTTGCTTTCTTTGTGTAATTCATTTAGATATACCTGTTGTTTAACCTTGGACTTCAGTGACTGCACACGTTCTTCAATCACACTTATGCATTTAGCAGGACTTTTTATACAAAGCAGCTTGCAAAAGACAAACAAAACTTCTTCAGTGTCAGGATATTAGGGTAGGTGTAGGGCAATAACACATACAGTATAACAACCATTACACCTATGGAGAGTCCCTATTAACCACAAAATCCAACGTGTGTGTGGAGAGTTCATCTGCAACATGGTTTTTAATAATTCTTAAAAATCATGTTTTTATGCATTTTGATTTATCTCAGTCAAACTGCTGTTGTTGTTTTTTTATTAGGTTAAAAATAACTAAAAAGCAGTTTACTGACACAATAAAACACAAAAATGTATTCGTGTATTATTTTTCTTTTTTTTACCTTCTCTTTATTCGTCAATCATTCCTTCAGTCTTCATTTAAATAGACCTGTGGTGTGACACATCTGGATTTAAAATATATGTAATTTTTTATAGAATTTTTTTTGTAGGCCTTGAGGGGGAAAGTGCTCTTTTTATATTATAATAATTAATAGTATTCATGTAATAACAAAAACTAAATTATTAATAATAATATAGTTTTTTTAGGTTAAATAACTTTCAGATGGGTTCAAATTGTCCAATAATAGCTATAAATTATACAAGGTATCATTTTTGACAAGTGCTTGTATTTGGTGTTGTTGGACAACAAGTCATTTTCTGAAAATGATGTGTATTATATATTTGTTGTATTTTTTTATTTACTCCAAAAGCATGCACATAAACATTTAACATTAATATATATAATGTATATAGCATTTATTATACAATGCAGAAAGAGAAAGATTATCCAAGAGATTTTTACAAGTAAAGGTGCTTTATTTGGCTTGAGTGCAGGGTCAGTCGGCCTGGGTGAAAGTGACTTATTGCAGGTGTTGCAATGGAGTGATTACAGCGATAGGTCATGTGGTGCATATTTGGAGAGATTTGGTAAAGAGGTGGAGAAGGGGGCAGATGCATAGAGAGGTATGGATGGGAGGAGGGAGAAAGCTGCTTTCATGGACAATAAAAGAAATAGTTCTTTGCCAGTTTTGGAGTTTTTACCATTTATATTGTGTTTCTAACCTCCAAGACATTTTCATGGACCTTAGCTTGACCACATGTCATCAGTCTGGCTAACAAGCAAACAAATGATCAGAAGTGTTGCAAGCAACACGAAACTGTCTGTTTCTTTTGTTGGAGTCTGAATGAGAGATGTTGTGAAAGTGTTATTTCATCACTGTAGAAACGGTGCGTGGGAACATTATACTCATCCTCCTCACTCACTCTCTTTTTCTACCTTTCTCTCTCTCCCTCTACTTCCCTTGCAGGTCATGATATTAACAGCTCTTTGGAGCCAACAAACATTGACACAAGTATCCTGGAGGAATACATCAGCAAAGAAGACGACAGCACTGACATGTAAGAATCTGGAAACAGCTTGTACCACACAGTACACCAAATTTCTTCTGGTGATGTGTTTATTTTGATGATAATAAATCAAATTGGCTATCAGATGGTGATTATTTTTTTCTCTTCTTTCTAGTTGTTTCACAGAGGTCCACAGCACCCCGGGACCCCAGTATCCCTCGCCCCAGGCCGGGGGATCCTCTTCAGGGGGGGTAGGGTGTGGCGTGAGCCCCCCCATCCCCCTGCGCCAGGGCGTTGTCCCGTCTCTGCCCCAGCCCTGCCAGAACACCTATCCTCCTCCACCGCCGCTGAGCCACCTCAGACACAACTACCCCTGTCTGGGGCAACAGCAGAGCCAAACACCCCAACACCAACAGCCACATATTAAACAAGACCACCGCGGACAGTACGCACCCGGGTTAGAGAAACCGCACACAGACTCCATAAAGGATAATATATCGACATAACATGGATTTTTTTATGCTATATATATTATATAGAGTATAGTGATATATATATAAAATGTAATAATTTTTTAAAATAATTTTGCTGTATTTTTGCTCTTTTGGTCACATCTGGTCTGATCTAATGAGAAAACTCAAAGTCTCAACTGTTTTATTTTATTTTAATTTAAATTATGAATTTAGCAAAAGATACATATTCATACAAATTAGGAAACAATTCACAATAACGTAAAAACTATTGCAAATTGCTGTGAACACAGTAATGCAATTTCAGTGCAGTTTTAAAATCATAGTACTTCAAATCTGAGTGACATCCCACGGGACTGGTCATGAAGTAAGGCGAGACATAACTATATTTCGAGGTGGTTATTTTGTATGAATTTGTACAGTACTTAAACAATGGTCAATGGGCAGATCTACGAATTTCTATGAATTAGCCACAAATATAATAGGAAATATTAATGTAATGTAAAATAGTTACGAGTCGCTATGAACTTGTGTTAATAAATTGAATATTTGCAATAATGCAGTTTCATCACAATTTCAGAATCATAGTTTGTCAAATAGTAAGCCACACCCCTTTTATATGCCCCGCCTCTTCATTGCATATGACCCTCCGCAGCTCAGATAAAGGCTGAGTAAGACAGACGGAGGAGTGAACTGGGAATAACACGGGTCAGGCCTGATAACCTATGAGGAGTTTTGCAATCACTAATGCTTTTTTATAATGTTGACCAAAAGGTGGCAGCAGGTACTGTATGCTCTTCGTGATGGGTTTCTAATTAAAACACGAGTCTTGCTTTAATCAAATCACATAGCAACACATAGTTTCAATTACATAGCTACTACAAAACCCTGACAGTCACTCCTGTTGTCATGTATTTAGTGTGTTTAATGTTATTGTTGTCGCAGAACGCTACCTGAGTCCCCTCCTGACTCCAGTTCAGAGCCATATTCACCACAGCAAGCCAACGGTAAGTTCAGTCCACCCCAAAGATTTAATGTGAGAATAGCATTTCAGAAATAATCAAGACTGCAAGTTATTTAAGGTTTAAAAAAAAGTTTGAGAATTTGAAATTGTAAGTAAATGTGAACTTAAAAAAAGATTTACGAGGGTGAAGAATACCATGTAAAGCGCGAATGTAGATTGATCATAATTGAATAAAATATTAAATGTAACTTAATATCTGCTTATTCATTTTCCACATTAGATCCGCACATGCTCAGGACAATGACGCCCGAGAACATGTGTCACATGACCAGTCCTCCGCCTCTCTCCACACACCCCCATTATCCCAGCATGCACCGGGACATGTACCTTAAGCCAGAGCCCATGATTTCGCAGTATCCAATGGGTCCAGGGAGCGGCGGGGGCGGAGACATGCAACAGAGTCAGATGCTACATCAACTCCTGCAACATCCACAAGGACCTGAGTAAGAGAATCAGAAGAACATTTAATGGCTCGTTTTATTAAGACTTTAAGTAATGTGAATTTTTGCACATTTTATTTATATATATCTTTTTTTAGAATTTTAATTTAGATAAGAGTTATATTATCTATAAATTAGTACTTTTTGCTGCTTTTATTTTATTTAATATTTTTGTAGCATGTAGCGGTACTAATAATGTGTTATTTTATGTGTTTTTATCATTTTTTCATTTAGAGTGTTAATAATAAATAATGAATATAAATATTTTAAGTCAGATATGGTGTCAAAGATCAAAATTTTCCTCATCAACAAATGAATGCTCTGTGTTTCTCCAGTGCGATTCCCGTACATCCAGCAAAGAAGAGAAAACATTCAGACTCTCCTAACAGCACTCTCAATTCTCAGATCCTCACAGGCATCATCAAACAAGAGCCAGGTACACACACACACACACAGGTACCTGAACACAACTGCATTTTCAGCACTACATGATTAAATGCATATGTGCTTTCACAGGTTTGATGCAGGATGCAGAAAACTCATACCTGGATCCAAACTACCAGTGCATAAAGTGGCAGCCGCACCAGCAGAACAAATGGACTACATTATACGACTCCAGTGGAAAAGAACTGTGGGTGCTGCTCTGGTCTTACACACCTCTGCATTTAGATTTATGACAGCCATGAGAAATGCATCAAGGGCGAGAGTGTGTGTTTGGGATTTAATGGGGTATAAGGACGTATCAGGCTGTACTAAAAGAGACAGAAGAGAGGGAGATAGATGGCAGAGGCCAGAGAATTCCTATGAGGTGAGCAGTGTGTAGGAGTGAGAGCAAGAGCAGAGATCTGACTTACGAGAGAGGAATGAGGATGGACAGAAAGAGAACGATCAGGCAGAAATGTACCACAAAATAGTCCTGATGGGGATATTGATTACATTCATTTAATTCAAAATTATTTATAAACTAATTCTAATTTATATTAGGAACATTAATTATGATGCATAGGAATGATTATTTACATTAAAAAAAGTATGTGTGTGTGTATAAAATTGAAAAAATTACTTTTATAATTTAATAATGTAAAAAATTTACATTTTATTTATTTAAAAAACCCAATATAGTTACAGTTATATACGATTACAGTTTTTATAGTATAGAAAATCAGTGAAATCAATATTTATTACTAAACCTAAATAATTTTCTTAAAGCTATCTAAAAAAAATAAAAAGGTAAATTTATTGAATGTAATCAAATTTATTTAATAATTATTTCTCAAAAAAACTAGATAATCAATATTCTAATAATTAATATATCTTTTACATATTATATAATTTACTATAACATTACAAGATACAATATATTTAAAGAAAAAATAAATAGAAATCATTTTTGATTGGCAGTAACATTCTAAAAAAAAATCTATGTAACTTATAAATTGACATTATTCTAGATATTTTTCCCTGCACTCCTCTCATAATTGACATTTAACATCCTCTCTTCCTCATACTGTTTCTCTTTCTCTCTTTCTGCCTTTCCAGTCCAATGACTACATATAGGGTGGACGCAGATAAGGGTTTTAACTTCTCTTTGGCTGATGATGCATTTGTGTGTCAGAAGAAGAATCACTTCCAGGTGACAGTGTACATCGGGATGCCAGGAGATCCCAAATATGTCAAGACCAGCGAGGGGCTACAGCCGATTGAATGCTTTTACCTGAAACTCAATGGAGTCAAGGTGAGCCAGACCACAAGAACACATGTCATACTACTGTCTATAATCTCTTGCCTGCTCTAGCATGATTTTATTTGTGTGTTTTCCAGTTGGAAGCAATGAATCAGTCCATTAATGTGGAACAGTCACAGTCTGACCGGAGTAAAAGACCCTTCAAACCAGTACTGTAAGTTTTACAATTTTGCTGATATTTTGTGTTAAGAGTATGAATTTGAATTGGCCTGTGGCATAACTGTTAACTATATGCTTTACAGAGTGACATTGCCACCAGAGCAGGTGACCAAAGTAACAGTGGGTCGTCTCCACTTCAGCGAAACCACAGCCAATAACATGAGAAAGAAAGGCAAACCGAACCCCGACCAGAGGTACTAAATACAACCATGACAAAGTAAAGCTGACCAGGGTTATTTACCACTTCTATCGTCATCTGTATCATGTAGATGATCATCAGATTTGCAGACATGATCCTCTGTGGTGAATGGGTCCCATCAGAATCCAAACAACTTATAAAAACATCCCATAGTAATACGCCACACCTCTCCAGTCCATCAGTTAACATCTTGTAAAGAGAAAAGCTGTGTGTTTAAATATGAGTCGTCTGTCCATAGTATCGCTGTTTCCAGTTAATCAGGAGAGAAATTTTCCTTTTTTTTACAAGCAAAAATCGTCCAAAATTGTTCCAAAAAATACTGTATATTGGTGTATTTTGATGTAGGAGAATAAAGAGTTTCCACTGGAGGAAAACCCTTATTTTGGCCACATGCAAAAATGCAACTTTTTGCTTAAAAATATATTAATTTATGGACTGGAGTGGTTTGGATTACATGTTTTTATCAGCTGTTTGGGCTCTCATTTTGATGGCACCCATTCACTGCAGAGGATCCGTTGCTGAGCAAATAAAAGAATGTTACATTTCTCCAAATCCTGCCAGTACTGTCCACAGATACTACGTAATATCCAAAAATTGTTGCTTAAAAACACTTACGCTTGTATTTTGTGTAGGTACTTCATGCTGGTAGTTGCTCTTCAGGCTCAGTGTCACAGTCAGAGCTTCACTGTGGCAGCTCACGTCTCCGAGAGGATCATCGTCAGGGTAACCGCTGTCAGTCTGGTCGTGTCTGACCGACCTCCTCCAATCACAACCTGTTTCTGTGTCAATGATCCGTCTCTGACCAATCACTATTACTGTTACAGTCTAATGCTTTTGCTGCTGAACCTGTTTGCCTTTACTTTTAATTCAATTTTTTGCTTATTATTCTCATTGAGAAATAAAAATTCTGAAGAAATCATAAAACTAAATTATATGCAAATATGCATTTGAAGTTTTATGTTTAACTTAATTTAAAAGTCGACTGAATTTGCAGTAACACCTTCCCTTCCCAGCCAATTACTTAAGTTATTGTACTATTACTTAGTTCTTTCGTCTTCTTTCTTTCTTTCTCTTCTCACAGGCGTCTAACCCAGGTCAGTTTGAGAGTGACAGTGAAGTGCTGTGGCAGAGAGGGCAGATGCCAGACTCTGTGTACCATCATGGTCGGGTGGGCATCAATACTGACCGGCCGGATGAGGCTCTGGTTGTACATGGCAACGTGAAGGTCATGGGTTCCCTTGTGCATCCTTCTGATATTAGAGCCAAGGAGAATGTGAAGGAGGTATATTTTTATGTGTGTGCATATCTCTCTTGCACATCCAAAATTTTCAAATGGACCTTTCTGCCAATTAAGCCCATTTGCTAAACATGCATTAATGTTTTTTTCTATGTAAATTCTAAATATATTTCATACCTTCTGTCTCTTTCTTCAGGTGGACACCACTGATAACCTGAGGCGGATTTCCCAAATGAGGCTGGTGCATTATCAGTATAAGCCTGAGTTCGCAGCCACAGTGGGCATTGATGCCACTTCTGAGACCGGTACTGTCTTCACAGATCATTCCTAGAATAAATATCAAATTAAATTATATCTTAATTTTAGTTGAAGTTATATAAATGTTTGATTTTTTTTTTTTTTTTCACAAAAAAACACCTTCATTTTTTGTAATGCATTTTAATCACACTTATTTTTACACTGCGAAACGTTTCTCACTGGATGAGTTTCGGCGGACTGATTATACTGGAGCACGAACTAGCGTTGCTAATGTTCTGAATAGGGATGTCCCGATCCCAATCGGTTGATCTGTTTGTGAGTTTTGGGAGTAAATACGGTCCTGTAATCAGCGGTAAATGCCATCAGGTGCGTGATTTCACATTTAGCCGTATATACAAAGGCGG
>JAUYWG010000066.1:2454448-2475511 GCA_034779775.1 Enteromius afrohamiltoni | reverse complement strand
ATATTTTTTTTTTTTTTTATTACTTTAAATAAAGTTAAACTTAATGAAAATTAATTAAAAAAATTATATATATTTTTTTTGTAAAAGTATTTATTTCAAGCAACAATTTTTAGTTTATTTTAATATTTTTTTATACAGGAATTTTCTCAACTTTCTAATTATTACTGTTTTTATTCATATTTTGAATTAGTTATTTTATGAGTTAAAATACAAGTTATTTTTTAATTTAATTTTACTTAAAGACTGTTGTGTTTTGGCATTTTTATTATTATTTCTAAATGTCTTTATAATTTTCATTAATTTTTATTTCAGCTCATATAAATGCATCAATTGCAATGAAAATGGGAAATGTTGCCTTGGTATAAATACATTTAGGGGTTTAAGTTAACTGAAAGTCATATTAACATATTTCAAGTTATTTATGGTTTTGGTCAACTATAATAACACTGGTCTAATTCTTCGGGTTATACACTATACTGACAAAAGTACTGGGACACCCCCTTCTAATGAACAGGTTTGACTACTGATTTCCATCAGTACTAATCTTAGCGTTTAGTGATGAGTTTTTGGCTCAAGGTCTGAGTTTAAAGTCATACCCGAGGTGTTCAGCTGGGTTTCTGACTCAATCAATTCGGCGATATAGTGTACATTATCCTTAAAATGACAGCATTTACGGTCCCTGAGGTTTCCAGGCTGGCCATGACGTACATGTATGATGCCTGTTTTTCTGTATTTGTGTTCATCAGGTTGTGGAAATGACATGTAGTCTACAGGAAAACATTCCAAGGTGATCAGAACATTATTATTTTTCCCCGGGACTTCAGACTTGGCAGCAGCAGCACTGGGATTTTGGATTGAGTTTGCACTGGCATGATGGGCGGGACTGGGTTAATATTTCACAAATTAAAAACAGCTTTTGTTACAAAAATCACAAATGATTCTTGGTTTTCATTTGATGTGTTCTGATGTTATCCTTCTTTAAATCTACATTTAGACATTTTCATGTAAATCAATGTACGTTTCATTCACATTAAATAATTCTGCAAGTGAAATTTTACAGAGCAGTCAGAGAAAAAAAATACAGTCACTCAGTCATTGTTCGTTTAAACTGCATTATGTCAAGCAAAGCTTTACCAAACATGCTTAACATGATTAATTACCAAGATGTTAATTTACGGACTGGTGTGGTGTGGATTACTTTTTGTTTGGACTCTTATTCTGACGGCACCCATTCACTGCCGAGCATGTGATATAATGCTACGTTTTTCCAAATCTGATGAAGAAACAAACTCCTCTACAGCTTGGATGACCCAAGGATGAGTGCATAAAAAAACTATTCTTGGGTGAACTGTTGTTTAATTTGAATGTGAGGAGCGAGTTGGCTGGGCGTTTGAAAACAAAGCATGCTATTTTTGTCCTGCAGGCTGTTTCTGGAGCGTAAAACCCCAATCCAAGCTTAATCTGACTGATCAGAATAGAACAGTCTGTCAGCGTGGAGATCGTCACCTGGCTCAGAGATAAAGCCACGGCGAAGGTTCACCCAATAAATAGTTTACAGAGATGCTCATGTGTTCTTTCACGGCTCAGGAGAATAAAACAAATGTAAATTAATTAAAAAAACGTATTGATATGAGTTTATATCGGAACATATTCTGAGAAATGCAGCATTACGACAATGGATGCTCTGGAGTGAATGGGTGCCGTCAGAATAAGAGTTCAAACAGCCCATTAAAAACACGATCCTTCAGTTAAAGGAACGGTGCACCCAAAAATAAAACTTCCGTCATCATTTACTCCCCCCTCATGTAGTTCCAAACCTGTATGTATTCCTTTGCTCCACTGAACACAAGAGAATATCATCTTAAAAAAAGTTTGTAACCAAGTTTTGTCACCATTGAATCCCGTAGTATTTTTTTTTAATATATATATACTCATTGGTGACCCAGAACAGCCTGGTCACAAACTTTCTTTTGTGATTTACAGATTTGTAACTGCTTGAGGGAATGTTCAGTTTGGGATGAACTATTCCTTTCGTGTCATGTGAAGTGAAAAGCAGAACGTTTGTATAAAACAAATCCATCATTAAACCGTAGCTTCCAGGAAAATACGAGTCTATAATAACGCTTCCTCCAGTGATAAAGTCCATCTCACGTCAAAATCCACCCACGTGTTATTAACTATTTTGGACTTGAAAACGGTGCTTGATTGCACATATACTCTCTTGATTCAGGGCCAGTTTCCCGAACAGGGTTTAAGACTAGTGATTAAAATAAATGTTAAGAGCTGTCTAAACTGGAAAAAGCTTGCACTGAGATATCTTAAAATACATCATTGCCATTGTTTGGTCTTAAAATGCTCACAGATAATGCATTTTTGTTAGACATGTTTCTAAATTCTTAAATGTCCTAAACTAAGGTCTAGTCCTGGCTTAGTCTAAACCGGCCCTTAATGTTAAAACATCCTCAGTGATGAATTTGCTTCCTCATTGGCTTATGAGAAAAAAGCATCAGAGATACAAACCAGGCCAATGGCAAATATTTATTAGTACAATATAAACGATCTGGATTTCTGCATAACAAGTGCTCTGCCGTTACTCACTTCATGTAGTGTTGGGAGAACAGTGAGGCACTTTGTTGATGCTCCGTCGAAAATGTACTCAAAATATACCGAACGTGTATCACTTGGAGGATGTTTATGAAAACATTACAAACAAAAAAAGTTTAAAAAAGGGCACAAAGTACAAAAAAACTTCCTTGAGACCAAATTCCACTCGTCGTTTCAAAGGCAATCCCTCAAGCAATGATCCAAAACCATATAAAAAGATATTTTAGTACATACTACGTTACACAACAAGATGTGAGAAGCAACTTATGACGCTTGCAGCTTCACACCTGGTGCGCTGTTGTATTCAGATGTGACGTCGGGTTTCATGATGCTTTATTCCTCAGTCATTAAGGACAATAAACGAGATCTCTGCGGTTGCCAATGCGCTCCATGGAAGCCATCTTGGCTCTTTCCCACGATTCAGAAGTTTGTTTCAGGGTGGCGGGGCTCTGAAGGAGTCCATCCGTTCTGTATCGAAATGCTTTGGTTGTGTGTTGTTGTAATGCACAACATTAACGTCCCGCTGCGCGCCATTGTGGGTTGGTGTCCAGGCGTTTCACTTCACTGTCGGGCTTTAGCGAATGCGTCACGGAGCCACGGGGAATCTTCGTACAGTCTGGGGTCGCCCAGATACTCGGTCGTGCGTTTGTAGAAGTAGTAGTACAACACAGCAGCTGAGGAGACACAAAACCATCAATGATCTACGGAAACAGAAAAAGCTCTAAAGAGTAAAGAGCGGAAGAAAAGCGTGCCTCTGATTGATTCACACCTCTACACAGCTTTAGTGTTAAGGCCTGTCTCTCCAAACATAGGGGATTGGGGAGGGTCTTGACGAGATTGACAGTGACCCTCACGTGAAATCCCATTCGGGGTTTGGCTAATGTCTTACTTACCCAGTCTCTGGAACACAAAGAGAACCTGCAGACCGTCCGTCCACACGAAACGATTGGACTCCATCCACCTCAGGTTCTGACAGGAAATTAACAGAAAGAGGAAAAATGAGGACTTCTCGAAATACGCATATGGACAGAGTTTTGAATGCAATGTAAATGTGATGTTTATTTTATAGATTATACATTAATAATTTACTGCAAAGTCAGTTTTGGACCGTCTAAATCATCTGTAGTTGTTATATTATACAAAAATGATTTTTTGCTAAATGGATTTAAACAGTGGAAATTAACAGAATAAAGGGAAATTCAATTATTTTAAATTACACTTTTATTGATCTTATTTTTAACTTGTATATTATACAATAATTATTGTCTACTAAATTTCAGAATGGCTTTAAAACATGAGAAATGAACAGAAAAAGGGAGTATTTTAGGAATCCATATTTAAACAATAAACAAACAGAATACACAATATAAATAATGTGTAGATTTGATTATATATTTCATATTTATATGTACAATAATGTTTTGCAACATTTCAGCAGAATGGATTTAAACATAATAAATATGAAATAAAAGTATTTTAGAAAAACATGACTATTCATTTTTCACCATTTTAATGTTTAATTGGTATGCAATAATAATACTTATTTATTTTTTATATTTTTATTATTTAAACTATTATTAATGCATTTTTTTGTAAACACATGAAATTAGCAAAAGGAAGGAAAACATGAGTATTTTAGAAATACATTTACAGATTTATTTTTATTATATATTATACTATAATCATTTTTGGTTCAGAATAAGTTTAAAAATAAAACTTTTTTTTTTTTTTTTAAATATTATACAATTATAATTTCTGCAAAAGTGCAGCAGAATGGATTTAATCGTGGTGAAGAAATTAATAATTTTTTACAACTTTTGGACAAATGATTTTGTTTCCATTTAGGAATCAGTAGTAATAAAAACTGAATGTGTGTGTGTGTGTGTGTGTGTACACACCATGACCCAGCAGTGAAAGCAGATGCTGAGAGTCAGGTAGAGTGCAGACAGTATCAGCAGCGCTCGGAATCGCTCCAGTAACAGAGACACCAGCCCCACCTGGAACACGTACGTGTTGAACATCATGAGAAGAATGATGATCACGTTAAACAGGATCCCAATGTCCTGGATTCTGCAGAAACAAGGCAGATAAGCAATATCATGTTAACATTCATGCACGTGCTTTGATTCAGAGCATCTTATCAGTTCATGCGGAAATCAAACCCATTGCTATGCGTCTACAATATGGCACACTGCTTTTAATAAGAAGCAAATCAGATCGATGCTATAAAGAACATGACTTCTGGTGAAATCTGTAGCGCACTCACATGAAGAGCACGAGCTGTATGACCGGAGCGGCCCGCAGCAGTTCACTGAAGGAGTTGACGAACAGGTCGAAGGTCAGCAGCGCCAGCTGGATCAGCAGCACCAGCGAGTAGTTATTGGTCTGGAGCATATCTGCAGCGATCCGGAATATACTAGAAAACAACACCACAGCCCTCCGCCATATAAACTCTTCAGCAAACGTCTGACGCGGAGATCATTTCGCCGTGATTACATGGAGGAAATTCCAGCTCACTTCCTGCTACTCCATGACAAACCACAGCGCAGCGAGGATGATTCCTGGAGTGGTTTCATCCTGGCGTACGCCATGCTGGATATCCTGAAGAGTAAACATTCAGATATTAATGTTCCTGAAGAGCTGAAATCCTCACCTAAATGAAAATGATACATATCTCTATCATGTCGAATGTCTATGTTACAGGAACATGCCACTATTTTTAAAAATAGGCTTATTTTCCAACTCTCCTGGAGTTAAACAGTTGATTTTCTTTTGTTTTAGCGAGATGCTAACGGTCTAATCAGATTCACTGAAGTATGCAACTTCTTCTGGATGTCTTATCTATCTGAAATATAGCAGTTCTGCTGAATGTCTGTCGATCATGTTGGATGTCTCTGGTTGTGTACTCGCCTGTGGGCCGTGAGTCAGAGTCCTTCAGCGCGTGTTTTCCAAGGTGTTACACAGGAAGAGCAGCAGGTCACTGAGGGAGGATTACGGGGTAATTTCACTGAGACGCTCTGGGCATCTCTAATCTCCGTCTGATTCAAAACTCCATACAGCCTAAACAAAGAGATTAACCAGCTTCTCTCAACACTCCTGACGCTCACCGTGAAATATATCGACAGTACGCAGCATCGGTCCTAATGAATGAACTAGATCGTGTTTAATAACAGAGGGCGCGAGATTAGCGCTCGTGATGAGTTCGCGAGGTCCTGTAGGCAAACTCCGAAATCTCTCGTGATTATCTATCGTGTTAAATGTTTCTGTGTTTCCGACAAATTAATAACAACTACAGATTAAGTGCAGTGCGATTACACGTACACAAAAGTCATAAACAGCTGATGACAAGAGATTTAACCAGCTAAAACGGCTAACCGCTAATCTTTAAACGTTTACACACCTTTCAGACCTCGAAGTCGAAAGCCAGACGTCACCTCCTTTAATTCGCTTCGAGTCGTGAAATCATCCGCCTGAACAGTGAAATCACCGTGATTTCCCGTGATTGTAACCTGACTTGAGCTGAACGCGAGCCACTGAAGTGCACGAGCGCTGCCGCGTCTCCCATGGCAACGGCGCGAAGATCCGGTTACCGTAACGACTGAAATATACGTGTAGAAAAATATTTTTTCCCTAATATATTAAAGTAATAAGCGTTTCAATAGTAATACGTTTTTTGTTTTGTTTAATTTTATTTTACAAGGTAAAGAACATTTTCATTTCATACGCGCTGTTCTGTTTTCAAATAGACGGAACAGAGGTGGAGCAAGATTTCTTAGAATTACGGTATTATGAGGCTCTCGGCTCTACTGCCCGCTGCTGGATGAACACGAGCGTATAAAAGGCTTCACAGGTGACACGACACACACCTGAGCAACACTGCTTCACAGGTCCGGTACGTTTTGCTTCTTTATTTAATGACTTACATTTTAATGACAGTTACATTTTAATTGATTATGTATTCAATTTAGCGCCAGTTTTAGGTTCTTTCGGTGTGTCTTAACAAATTGAAAAGGGCTGCTGACATATGTTTTCAATTATGCATGAGGTCTCAAATGATAGGGAATGTCTACTAAAATTATTCTAGAACAATACTTAGTGTAAATTGTATAATATATGCTCTTGAGTATCATGGTTTCACATGTTTGTAAACACATCAAAATGTTTGATGATGGCATGCATAAATATTACATGTACCATAATAAAACCTATATACCTTTATGTATAAAGCTCATATATTTTGTGATTCCAAATCTATTCTGTAGACAATATTGCGAAGTATTACATTTATTCAGAGACGTATATGAAGTGGGTTGTTGCACATGTTCTTGAGCATATCTTAGTATGCTTATCGTAATTAAATTATTATTTAACTTTACCTGACAGCCTTGTTTTTCTTCAGTTTGATTTATAGAAAGTGTGTGTGTGTACGTAAAAAAGAACTTTGTTTCTAACATTTATTTATGATTTCTTCTAACACGGAGCACAAAACACGTGTGTTTTCTTATCTGAAGTTGACATGGCTGTCAGACTTTATCTCTCAGGTGATATCCGTCTGTAATTGTCGCAAAGCTCTGGAAGTTTATATGACCTTGAGTTTTGCAACTCCTCTATGGCTTTATTGCAGGTGTAAATATGCCATGCCCATATATTTTGGTATTCCCACATAACCCGAATCACAAAATCAACATGGATGTTTCATGTCAAACACGCTGGCCATTTTTTAAAATTATGATTTAATGTAATTGGAAATAACCAATTGTCAGAATGTCGCTGAAATAGATAACAAAAACAAGCTCACTGATGAAATGAAAACGAAACACTTAATGCAATGAGTTAGTGTCATTTAAAGCAGCTGTATAGTTTTAATGTATTTTTGCAATGTTGCAGCCCATACAGTTAAGCAGGGGATGAAACTTGTCATAATTGCATTGGATTACTGTACCAGTGTCTAATTATACTCATCACTATAACATGCTGAATAGACGTTTGGGGAGGAACATGGGGGGAAAAACAGAAGCCACTTAGCTTTTTAGATCAATCAGAGTTATTCTGAAACTTACTTGATATTTTAAAGTAAACGGCTTACAAACATGGCCTACAGTTGCTTTAAGTGTCCAAATGTTGCGTGGCTATGTGTATACTGCAATAGGGTTGGACCAAAGTAATCAAGTAATTGCATTAAGTTTAATTTAGATGTTGGGGCCCTTATGATTGTTGTCCCTGTAATTTTACATGAGCTGCGCATATTGCTCTCCAGATATCTCTGATTCAAATCAGTCATAATAACTCCCAACCGCAACCCAAACCATTAATTCAT
Source organism: Enteromius afrohamiltoni (assembly GCA_034779775.1). Lineage (NCBI taxonomy): Eukaryota > Metazoa > Chordata > Actinopteri > Cypriniformes > Cyprinidae > Enteromius > Enteromius afrohamiltoni. Next base: position 2,467,590 of record JAUYWG010000066.1, on the reverse strand, counting down.
TAGGCAAATATTTCACGTTTCACATGACCTGGGGTTGTTTAGTATGGAGGTATTTCCCCTGCATCCTGCCCTCATCCGCATGGCCGCCACAAACTCGTGATTATGAGTAAGAGCTCTGAATGCCGTCTATGTAAACCGAGCTAAAGCCTTTATTTGCATTTTAACTTTGGTTTTGCTCTACCTGCGCACACACACAGTGCTGTCACATGACTTGATCCTGTTTTGCAGTTCACATCCTGGAACTCTCCAGAAAGCCAAAGGCATTGAAGGAGGAATGATATTGTGACGTGTGTGTGTGTGCGCGCTGCTTGTTTGGTTTCTCATGATTTCTACATGAGTAAATGTTACTTTAGTTTGACAGATGTCCATCGGTTGCTGGTGGACATATTTGCTCACGGCATGAGAGGGAGTGTCTTAAAATCGAAGGCCACGTCTGTCAATCCCTGCGAAATTCCCATGTGATTTGATGCCGTGTTTCCCGCCACCCTTCTGATTATGTAACAATTTGTCACCTAGCTGTGGATTTTTGCTTTTGATCAAATCATTAACCATGTTATAGAGACAGTGAGACAATAATCTCACTGCGTCATTACAGTTAATGACTAAAATAACGTTTGGAAAAATAAACCGATATTTGCTGACAAAAGATATAAATCACCCACTTAAAACCATTTTTGTTGCTGAAAATACTAATGTTTCCACATGACTGTATATATATATACATGTATGTATATGTACGTGTGTGTGCTAATAGATAAATAGTTATTGTAAATGCATTTTATTGGCCTTATACCAACTGTTGGCTCCTTATACATGCGAATCAACATCATTGGCCCGTATCAGTGGGGTTTCTCTGTGCTATTGCAGACGTGAAGCCGGCCGCTCAAGCAGGCCGGACATTTACTGAAGGAGTAGTTCTGTTTTCTTTAGCTTCCGTGTAAAATCACTAAACCGTCACATGATCACAGCTGATATCAGCACAAACAGATGTTATTGCAGTACGGCATTAGTGCGGGGGAATTACAGCCAGCTTCTTAGGTCAGAAACCATGACACCTGTTTGAAGGACTGTTTAACATCCTGGTTAACGATTATTTGTAGATATGTAAGAAACAGGATATTTGAGACGCCCTCAGCATTTTCCAATAACAAAGCTGACTTTGGCCGATTCAAAAAAAAAAAAGTCAACGTTTAACAAAATTATATTAAAGAATGCAAAGTTAATATTCTATTTTCCTAAATGTATACTAGGTTAAGCAACACTTAGAACATATTCAGTGGTTTTGAAGCAGGTCTTTGTGCCAGTAGAGGCATGCCAGAACAAAAACAGTGTGTTGTCCTGCTTTGTGTTACTTGTCACAGTTACAGCAAGAACTGTGTGATAAGGTTGCTTTCTTATCACGGTTTAACCTGGTTTGACCACATTAGAAACATATTTGGTTATTTTTATTGCTGTCTTTATGCAGTCATGTCTGGCTGGTTAAAGGACGGGGTGGTGCTGGAGGGGACAGGCAGCGGTCAGATGTCGCCCCGTTCCATGCTGCGGAGCCCTTTGCCGAGTCGGACGGCAAGGTTACACTCATCTAACAGTGCGTCTTCTCCTGACTCGGACAGACAGGACAGAATGAGCAAAGCTAAAGAGCTCTTTGAGCTGTGTGATAAAGAGGCCAAAGGATTCATCACGAAGAGAGACATGCAGGTGAGCCTGGACTGGTCTATTTGATGATCTCTTTAGACTAGGGATGTATTTAATGGGTCTTATTATGTTTAAATCCACCAGCGGCTTGAGCAGGAGCTTCCTCTGTCTCCGGAGCAGTTAGAATCAGTGTTTGAGAGTTTGGACAGAGACAGAAATGGTTACCTCACACCCCTCGAGTTCCACACAGGCCTAGGTTAGTGTGTGTACTAAAGCATGTGAATTTCGTGACATAACACTTGTGTTTATTTAGATGAAATCATAAAGATGTGAATAAAACAATAAGTATGTAGTTTAAGTTTTAATTCAAATGTTTCATTTCACAGTATTTTTAAAAGTAGTATGCAGTCATTTTTAAAAGTAGTATGCATCACACACAAAGGGTATATAAACACGCAGGCAAAATGGGCAGAACAGAAGACAGCTGGGGAACACAGAGGGAGACTAATTAACTGATAAGGACAGGACAAAGGCAGACGTGTGGAGAAAAACCAAAACACAACACACTGAACACGGATGTGCCTAAATTGAAGTCTCTCGGTCTGTTTTAGGAGAGCTTGTTGGTTCTGGGCCAGAGGAGAGAGCGAGGAGTGGAGAGGGAGAGATGGTCGGAGAGGAGAGAGGAGAGCCGACGGAGATCCGATTCACACACATCCTCATGGAGCTGGGAGCTGATAAACTCTTCAAAGAGTGAGTAAATATGGCCACCGCTGTTTAAGATAAGATAACCAGAAAGCTGCGCTTGTCTGTTTGAACTTTAGATCAATATTGGCTAGGCAAAGCCAGCATACTCTTATTGAACGCATTTATGGGATACATCTGCCAAACCCTGCTTTTTTTGTACTATAGCACTTTGTACAACGTTTATATGAGCTCTTGTGTCTGTGTTAGTCAGTGGGAGCTGTGTACTCTGTGGTGTGAGCTCCAGAGAGACAAACCTGAGCTGCTGGGTGTTTTGGAAGAGGTTCTTTCCTACACTGTGTCTCATGTTCAGGATGCACTCAAAGAGAGAGACAATTTAGAACAGGCACTGCGCAGGTCAGCCTTCACTGCGTTCTTTTACCTGTTGTAAAATAAACTCGCCTTGAGATGAGTGAAGTGTGCTGACTCCTGAGTGTCCTACAGGAGAGAGGAAGATCACGGCAGAGTGGTTCGGTCTATGTATGAAGACATGGAGAGTCAGTTAAAAGAAGAGAGAGAGAAACGACAAGCTCTGGTAAATATGCACACAAACACACACACACACACTATAAATATGAAACCGATTTCAGTTTGACAAACCTTTAGAGGGGAAATGCTGTCATTTTAATAGAAAACAGTCCTAGTATAAGAGGGAATTATTATATTGTTTATGGTGGTGATGGTCATTATGGAAATGAAGGATGATGATGATAATATTGTTCATATTGATTATGATTTTGGTAATCATATAGTTCATGGTGATTGCAATAGTAATGGTAAAGATCATCATGGTGATGACTGTGATGGTAATGGTGATGATAATATTGTTCCTAGAGATTATGATGATGGTAATCATATAGTTCATGGTGATTGTGATAGTAAAGGTGATGTTGAAGACGACAGAGATCATCATGGTGATTATTGTGATTAGTAATGGTGATTACTGTTCCTAGAGATCATGATACCAATGGTGATGACGGTTATGATGATGGTAATATGGTGATTGTGGCAGTAATGGTGAGGTTGCTGTGATGGGGATAATGTTTGTAGTTGTTTTGATGGCAATTATGATGACATAGACTAGAGTGATAACATTGTTTACAGTAACTATGATGTGATTATAACAGTGATGTTGACGACTGATCATATGGTGATGATTGTGATAGTAATGGTGATGATGCTTTTAATGGTAATGATAATATTGTTCCTAGTGATGAGGATGGTTATGATAATGGTAATCGTATAATGGTAATGTAGTCATATAATAATTGTCAGAATGATTGCTGTGATATTAATGGGGTTAATGATATTAATGATGGTGATGATAATAGTGTTCCTGGTCATAATGATATTACTGTGATGGGGATAATAGCATTGTTTCTTGTGATTGTGGTCAAGGATGAATATGCTGTGGCTTATTCTATAGTTTATGGTGATTTATAATAGTGATGATGGTGAATATGATGATATAAATAATGGTGATAATATTGGTCACGATTATATGGAGGCCTAATTAATATAATAATGGTGATTGTGATGATTGTATTGGTATTTATGATAGGATACCGATTGTTCCTGTTGGTGATTATGATGGTAATCATGGTGATTGATGTGATATTGCTCATGAGAATACTATTTTTGTTTTTTGTGATGATGTCAATGGTGATCATGGTAAATACTCTGTTAGTAATTCAATTCATGGTGATTATGACATTGATTATTGTAAGGATGGTAACCTTGCTTGTGGTTATTATGATGATGGTGATGTGATAGTTTAATGATGATGGTGTTATGTTGATCTGCTCTATAATGAAGGACAGCATGAAGCAAGGAAACAAGAAAGAGCAGCTGCTGCAGGAACTAAGGACGCGAGAACAAGAACTGGAGTTCACGCTCACCAAACAGAGAGAGGTACAGACTCAACCTTCACTCCTCAACATGTCTGATTTATTAAACCAGCATTTACTAAACACACCTGTGTGTGTAGTTGGAGAGCAGGATCAACAGTCTAAGCACTGATCAGGCTGGCGCTCGCGGGGAGAACCGCCGCCTGCAGAACATCAACCAGCAGCTCCAGGACCAACTGGACCAGAGCCGAGAGGAGCTCCAGCATGCTCTGAGCCAACTTCAGCAACTACAGAACACCATCAAACAACAGCAGAAGGGCAAAGAGAGGTACGCGTGGGGGGTTTGCAGGAATTCAATAGATGCACTTTGTTTCCTCAAAGAACCTTCAGTAAACCATTTTTCTTTGTGTTTTTTCAAAATCCACTATATGGAACTTTTTTTATAGAATGAAAAGATTCCATGAATGTTAAGGTTCTTTGTGGAACTAAAAGAGTTTTAGAAATGTGATGATGAAAAGTAAAGAACAAACACAAGCTTTCTTATTATATGCTTGCACATTTTCACTACAGAGATGTCCTGAAAGTGTCCCGCAACATGCAGAAGGAACGGGAGAGCCTCACGAGACAGCTGGATCTTCTCCGGTAAGGCGACCCTGAAATACTTACACATTTAGTATGTAGCGTCTTAAAAATAAAGGCGATGCCACAGAAGAACTATTTTTGGTTTCGAAGGTTTCTCTTTCTTGCCTTTTTATAATCTGAAGATCCACACAAAGATCCTTTTGTGAAACAGAAAGGTTCTTCAGATGTTAAAGGTTCTTTATGGAACCATTTAGACAAAAAGGCTTCTATGGCACCTTTATTTTAAATAGTGCTGGTGTGTGTGTATTCCTCTTATCTAAAATATAAGGCTATAAGAACTGACCAATCAAAACAGCTGGAGGTTTAGTCTAGTCCATCTCATTAATATCTAGTTTTGATATTTTACAAAGCAGTTAAAGCTCCTCCTCACAGGACTTTTATCTTAAAATGTACCTGGAATTCTCTCAATTCTCTTTTGTAGAGACATGAACAAACGTCTTCGGGATGATAAAGATGCCCATCAGACACAGAAGATGGTTAGTCAAAAATACCCCTTCATGTCTTCCACTCCTTACCCACCATGCCGCTGTGTTCATGCCTTATCGCCGTGGGTGCGCTCTATCTACCCGTATTAACCCATCTAAGATTACCCGACAATGCAGAACGTGCAGCTAAATGTGAACAGATACTTTCATCTGGATGTATTCCTATGGCTTCAGCGAGGCTATGTTTCTTCTGCAATTTGAAGCGTTGTGGATGATGCCAGCCATTCAGTCTTTTGCAATATTCACATTTTTTCCAAGTGCAGCTCTGGTTAGTTTATTCTCAGGAGAGCCTTGTTCCATTCGTCAAACTCCAGGAGGAAGAAAAACTAATGACTCGAAGGAAACTCAACGAAGACCTTGTGTGGAACATTTGAAACTGTGAAGATGAAATGAGTCACATTAGAAGAAAGTGTGTCCCTTGTTCGGTCTGTTACAGAAACAAGTGTGATTCCAAGATAACGGTTATTTCTGTTTAGGGACTTCATTCCCCTCAGTATATTTTTTTTGTACAAAGAAAGCCAGTCAAAAAACAACATTAATATCACTCAATTTACCAATTACATTTCAGTGCCTTAATAATATATGGCACTTTACCTCACTTTAACTCTTATCTTATTTCACATTTTTTATTGTTGTACTTGTGATTTAGTACATTTAGTTTTGTTTGGTAGTTTCTTTTGAAATGAGCAGTTCTGTCCAATGACAGTTTATGTGTTTGGTCTCTGATTGACTCAAAATGAACAAAATGTAGATTGTGTGAAGGTTTAAAGTTGAACAAATAAATATGTTGTCAGACAGTAAACAATAAAAAACAAAACATTTATTCAGCTTGATTCATGTCATCATTTTGGGTGATTTACTTGCATACACGTACACAAGTGCTGTCGTTTCTAATCCACTGTCAACCCATGTCACATATTTCACATCTAAATATAATATTAGATATATAAAAGCATTTTAAACACTTAAGTGCATCACCTGAACCCATTAGTTTTGCATTCTATCACATTTTATAATTTTTCATTTAAAACAATCTGCAATATAGATTACGCTAAAAATTCTTTCATATCTCATCAACTGTTCCTCAGACAGCCCAAATGAAGAACCCTCTGCAGAGGAAGGAATCCATACTGGGAAACTATTTTCCACCTAGGAAATCAGCAAAAAGGTGGGCGTCTAACTAAACCTTAAACATGCTATATTAATGCGCATGACACTATATATACATATATATATATAAAAAGACAAGTATGGGCATACATATATTTAGATATGCATTTTATAACGTTGTGATAAGTGTGATTAGTGAATGTTGTTGTTACTTTCTAGATCGTTTTCTGATAATGTTATTTACAGATAACTGGTTTTATTCAATCTTAAATCATGCTTTTTTTTTATCATGTTATGGTTTTTTGTGTTAATTAGCTGTATTCTAGTCATTATTTAATCAAAACAAACCAACTGATCGCAGGGCAAAAACACATGATTTTTGAAAACGAGGTTTTTGAAAATGTTCTATCCCTGCTAATGAAGCTCACATACATTCTGTACACATTGATAGAAAACAACAAAAAAGAGGTCAAATTAATTCTATGCATTTTGAAGTTGTGTTAAAATAATTTTATCCTTTTTAAAGGCAGTTGATGGACAACCCAAATGACGAGTCTGAGAATTCAGACAGCTCGCTAACAGATTCAAGTCCAAAAAGACTCTCTACAGCTGAAGAGAGAGAAGACAAAACCACCTGCCAGTCAGAGAAAACCAGGGTACTTGTGTTTTTACAGTAAAATAATATTACTGTATCTTGGATGCAAATAACAGTAGATGACACTTCCTTTCCACTGCTAAACACAAACAATACTGAGCTGATTAATTCTTGATCTTAACAGCAAATCAAATATTTACTCTTTTTCTTTCTTCTTCCTCCCTCAGAGCGCATTGCATGACCCTCAGCGTGTGTTTAAGGTGGTGTTTTTGGGGAACTCTGCGGTGGGAAAAAGCTCATTCATCCATCACTACTGCAACGGCCACTTCCCCAATAACTTATCCTCAACCGTAGGTGAGCGCCGCTAGATATGTTACGCTCTTGCTTAGCTTAATTCCTTTAGTGAGCTGACATGTCATGTGATGATTGATTGACAGGAATGGATTTTCAGGTCAAGGGCGTGATGCTTGATTCAACACCAGTCGCTCTGCAACTGTGGGACACCGCCGGGCAGGAGAGGTCAGGTGTCAAGCGCTTTCATAAGGATGAGCCAGTAGTCTTCGGCTGTACACAAGCATTTGTTGCTGTTGTAAAACCATCCTGCGTTTTCACAGAATTTCGTTCCCGCTTAGCAAACTTTTACACACTCCCAGAACAGTAACAGAATGAATATAAACTGATGTTTCAGGGAACCTAGAGCTGCTTTAAATCTCCAAAGCTCTCCTGTCGCCCTCATCAGGTTCCACAGTGTCACGCAACAGTACTTTCGCCGGGCTGACGGAATCATCGCTATGTATGACATCACGCACGAGGCGTCGTTCACGGCTGTCCGCCATTGGTTGGATCAGGTGCAGGTCAGTCTAATTTGATTATATATTCAGCTAGAGAAAATATCTTCAGTATTTCAAGGTGAAAGAATAATATTGGTCTGAACCCTGAAGGAAAATCCAAATCAGTATCACATTAGTCATTTATGGTTTCTAGCTAGACTACACTGAATGTTTATGGTCATTAAGATAATCCATTTGTGAAGCTCAATTATCTTTTGCAGCATATGAGAAATATATTCTTTGGTTTTTCTCATTGTGTTGATGATTAAGGGATTTTGGGCTTTGTTTTCCCTCCTATATATATTTCTGGGCTGGATATTTTCATGTTCATAATCACCCTGGAGTGCTCAGAATTGTGAATATGAATGGAAATATGCTTCTGAGATATTTTACTTGAAATAAAAACATTTATTTCACAATGAGATACAAACTGCTTGGGTAGTATGGCAACATTCGTATGCAAAAGGTGTGCTTATACTGTTTTGCATACACATCAGTGTGTGGCTTTGATTGGAGGTTTGCTATGAAATTAGTAAGAGAGTGTATTTAGCATGTGCCTTAATCTGTTTATGTTGACTGTGTGTGACCCTGTGATTGGTTTATGGGATTAGACTGAGTATCATTCTCTCTGTGTGTGTGTGTGTCTGGCAGGAAAAGATGGCTGAAGGGGCGTGTCTGATGTTGCTAGGCAATAAAACAGACCTAGTGACCGCAGACAGGAGGGAGGTGACGAGAGCACAAGGCCGCAGACTGGCAGAGGTGATAAATGAGCCAGCTCATCGTTTCCGAATGATCTCAGTCATTTGCATGTGTCTGTGTTTGTATAAAGAGTTTGGATGTTGTGTGTCTTGACAGCAGTACCAAGCTGAGTTCTATGAGTGCAGTGCTAAGAGTGGACAGCAGGTGGAGGAGGCCATGATCCACCTGACCAGGTGTAAAACTGGATTCATATTTCATAATTAATGATCACAAGTGAAATGTCCTTTTCCAATATATAATATATTATAATATAATTATAAAATTTTATAATTGTATAAAAATTAATTGTATACAATTGTAAACTTTGTTTACTGCTGAAGCAGCAATTGAAATATAAACGTAGTGTTTTGTTTTGTTGTATTTTTCTTAGGTCACTTGCCTCACAGGAGGACAAACAGTGCGAGTCTGTGCTCCGTCTGGACGTCTCTGCCAGCAGAGGGCGCTGCTGCAAATAAATTCAGCGACTCATGAATATTAATGACTTCACTTGACGCTCGAGAAACAACTATGAATATTCATAAGCTAAAGGATTAGTTGTGGATAGTCCACTTATGGACATCAGCTAAATTAATATCCACTTTCAGCCAGGTAAAAAGTTAGGAAACAGTGTTAGGAACATTGCTCTATGCGTTAATTTTGACATTACACATTTGTCATCAGTCTAATGTTTCAAAATAATGCCTGCATGAGTATTTTTTTGTACTGTCCAACGATTAATTGCATCCAAAATAAAAGTTTATCTTTGCATAAAATATTTGTATGTACTGTGTATATTTTTTAAGTATATATAAATACAAACACATGCATGTATATATTTAATGAAAATATGTTATGTTAATATATTAAATATATTCAGATATAATATCAAAATAAATATATAAATGCATTTACATGTAAATACTTTTACATGTAAAATATAAACTGTACGTGTATGTTTTAATATAAACATAATAAATAAACAGCATAAAGATATATAATGTAAAGAAAAACTTTTATTTTGGATGTGATTAATCACGATTAATCATTTGACAGCAATATTAATAATTATTAGTATTCATTTGTGGACTTGGAAAAAATTCAATTCAATGTTATGTTTGCATCACATGTTTTCTATGTAAATACTGTACAAACACTATATCATGTATTTGTTTTTGGGACTTGAGCAATAAATGTTGTTTGTTCTACACCGCCATCTGTCGGCGCTCTCTGTTATTACACGGCGTGAACGCGCTGCGCGCTCCCTAGAACACACAAGCCCCCTGAGGCGCGATCACGAGAACAGTGCCCACAACAAACGCAGACAGAAGGGCACAGATCCCTGGAGTAAAAGCGGACTCTCAAAACACACACACACACACACATATATATATATATATATCTCTATATATATTTTATATTACGATCTACAACGGAATATCCATTCAGTCACGTCCTTCAGGTAGGTGCGATAATTCATACAGCAACTTTTATTATTCTTTTGAAACCGTATATTTGCAGGTCATAAATGGGTAGTGTTTGTGAGTTTTATGATTTATGAATAACAATGAATTCCACTTTTGTCCTCAACCGCAATTTTTAACCAAGGTGCTATTATTTTATATTTTTGTCACTGTCTTTTCGACTTTCAACGTACTCATAATATGTGTTAAAACGTAACGCATTAATGATGCGCTTCATAATTAGCGTCGTGTAGTTTGATACAGTTGCAGGTAACAGGATCTGTAATAAATTCCTCAGATGCTGAAGCGCGACAGATATGACACATGGATGGAAGACTCTCCATTCAGACAAATGTGTCTTAAACTCTTGAAACATTGCTGTCTCGTATTTTAGAGCAGAAATCAATTAAATCTTTGGGCTATGTGCATGTGAAAAAAATTCAGATGAAGCTCCCTTTGTAACTTTTAACAAGTAACTAATCTTTTTCTTCAGTAAATGATTGCATTTATTTTGTAATTAAATTAGTTCAATTAAATTGCTCCCTGACACTGGTTATAGACCTCTATAACGGAATAAAAGAATATTATTTGCTATTTATTTGCTGTCAGCAGCATGTCTCACACCAGACAGGTGTAAAAACACAAGCTTTACTGTCTTGTTGGCGTCTGTTTCACACACTGCAGACGTGTTGGTGTTAGTCAGGCGGCTGGAGTTATATCTGCTCCTGGAGGCGGCTGGGTGAGGTTACAGTAGTAAAAGTTTCTCTCTCTCTGTGAGTCACTGTAGAAAACAGAGAGAGAGAGAGCATGATTCTGACTAAAAACACTTTCCTGGACAGAGGCCCGCATCCACGCTCACCCCTGAAATAAACTGTGCACGTGTGCATACTCAAGAATTTACTAACTTCAAACTGTCACTATAGCGCTACTTATTCTATTAAGTCACCCCAAATGTAAACTATATATACACTACCGTTCACAAATGTGGGCTCAGTAAGATATTTAATGGTTTTTAAAAATGTTCTTCTGCTCATCAAGGCTGCATTTATTAGATTAAAAATCCAGAAAAAACTGTAATACTGTGAAATATTATTTTAACTGTTTTCTGTGTGAATATACTTTAAAATGTAATTAACTCCTGTGATTGCTCCAGTCTTCAGTGTCACATGATCCTCTCAGAAATCATTCTAATATGATGATGTTTTGAGCTGCTTAATGGTTTTTTTTAGGATTCTTTGATCATTAAAATATTAAAAAGAGGAGCATTTATTTTAAATGGATAATAATGTTCAGACCTACTGTTTAAAAGTTTGAAAGAAAACAATACTTTTATTAACCAAGGATCTATTAAATGAACAGAAAAAAATATTTTTTCCCCAACGTAATGTTCCTTTTATTATATAACATCATGTGAGAACCACTATCAGTAAACAATAGTAGGAATGAAGATTGCGGGAAACCAAAATGTTCAAATCTCACAGATGTTAGTTCACACTCATCTTTTTAAAATTGTGTGTAGGGAAGGGTTAGTTGTGTCCAAATGGCCTGTAGTAGATAAAGACCGGCCTCTCGGGGGATGGATTCATGGTTTTTCTCAGACCTGTCAAGTGAATGCCATCTTGAAAGAGTTTGTAAAGTCTATTACTGTTTCAGGATGGCAGATGCTGAGGACAAAACCAATACCTGTGGGACAATATGCCTCAAATACCTTCTGTTCGTCTTCAATCTTTTCTTTTGGGTGAGTTTGTACTTGGTTTAATCTTGGTTGAAAAATAGCTAAAACTAGCCTAATGGGGTTTCCTCTTCAGTTAGATGGTATAACTAGCTGAACTGAACAATAAGCTAGTTTAAGTTAGAATTTGGTCTTCCAAGAAGGTCAAGCTGGGGACAGTTGCATAAACATAGCCACTATACTAAGACTGTGTCTTTGTTTGACTAAGAGTGACCCAATAGGTAATCAGTCTTACTTTTCACATTCAAATTTACCAACCTACCATTTTTAACTGAACTTAGAAAGTTAATGACCAGATGACTAACTTTTTAAGACTAGTCTTAGCTGTTTATGCAAAGGGCCCCATGTTTTCATTTGGTCTCAGCAGAAACAGCTGACAGATAACCTAACTAGATCAGCTTGGTTCCCATATAAAACCAACTCAATAACAGTCTTATTTTATTATTATTTAAAGCATTTTATTAATTATATAAAGTATATATTAATTATATGATTTATTATTAATATTTATTATTAATATTATGTATATTTGAAGTTTATTTCATTTATTAATTCTGTTATGTGTTTGTCATTTTTTAGTACTTTAATAATCGTCTTTAATTAATGTTTTATTTCAGTTCATTTTTAATCAATTTCTTACTTTAGCTTCAACAATTGTATAATTTTTTCATCAAATATACGTAAGATATGGAAAGTATTCAGACCCTCTCACTCTTTGTTAGATTGTAGCAATTTTATCCAAATGTTCATTTTTTTTCTCATTAATGCACACACAGCACCCCATATTGACAGAAAAACACAGAATTGATTACATTTTTGCAGATTTGTTAAAAAAGAGAAACTGAAATATCACATGGTCATAAGTATTCAGACCCTTTGCTCAGTATTTAGTAGAAGCACCCTTTTGATCGAATACAGCCATGAGTCTTTTTGGGAAAGATGCAACAAGTTCTTCACACCTGGATTTTTTGTTTAGGTCTCTCCAGAGATGCTCAATTGGGTTTCAGTCAGGGCTCTGGCTGGGCCATTCAAGAACAGTCACAGAGTTGTTGTGAAGCCAGCCCTTTGTTATTTTAGCTGTGTGCTTAGGGTCATTGTCTTGTTGGAAGGTTAACTTTGGGCCCGGTCTGAGGTCCCGAGCACTCTGGAGAAGGTTTTGGTCCAGGATATCCCAGTACTTGGCCACATTCATCTTTCCCTCGATTGCAACCAGTCATCCTGTCCTGCAACTGAAAAACACCCCCACAGCGTGATGCTGCCACCACCATGCTTCACTGTTGGGACTGTATTGGACAGGTGATGAGCAGCGCCTGGTTTTCTCCACACA
>JAUYWG010000066.1:2394822-2434661 GCA_034779775.1 Enteromius afrohamiltoni | reverse complement strand
AAACAGATTTTTATTTTAATTTTTTTTTTTATATATATATATATATATATATATATATATATATATAATTTCCCCCCCCCCCCAAGTAATTACATTTGTATGCTTTTAGTTCATGATAATGTGTGACAATTTTGATAATTCTAGTAAAAAATGTTAATTATTTTTATATTATAATATTTTATTTAATTAACAAAATGTTGTAATTGTTTTAATAGACGTTTCTAAGTGCATGATTTTAAGCCACAATAAACCAAACACAATAGGAGAGTTCCCACCTGTTCCTCTCTCCACAACCGCCATGAAGAACAGATCCGTCTCTCGCACCAGACCGGCTTTCATCACATGCTGCACGAAGCCCAGCTCCTGCTCAACAAGAACCAAACCCTGAGGCATTGATTTTCACTCCAGAAGTAAACTTTGCTCTAGGCTTGCCCACGATGTCGGTGAGGGATGCTAAATGTCCCCTGACCTGAAAGAGTATTTCCAGCCTTGCCTAAACTTACAGTGAACTCCTGGTAGCTCATCATGGTCCAGCGTGTGAGACCGGAAACCACTTTAGCAGGAAACAGATGCTGGCACTCGCTGGAGACGGGAATGATGCTGTGCTCTGGAACAGAACAAACACACTGCACTGTTAGCACAAAAAATATATATATGAGAACTAAACAGACAGCGACATTCATCAGCACACACACACACACTCAAAAACCTTCAACTGCAAAGCAATCCAAGATACACTGAGTATCTGACGTCTCATACCCAGCAAGCTGAACTGTTTGTGGAGGGCCAGACGGGCCTGGAGTCTTCCTCGCAGCAGCTTCATGGTCCTCTCCATGTGACTGGCGCTCAGAGCGCTGCTCGACAGCTCCGACTGAAACACACACACACACACACTTAACACTGACGTCAATAACAAAGCATTCATTACGATAACGTTTAGATGACCTCTACATTTAAATTTCTTGGGATCTATGCAATGAGTAACACTTGAAAGTTTGAAAACACATCTTTCAACAGATCTCCATTACTTTTGGATTCATTTATCTGAAATAGAATTACTCCCAATCACGCTGAAATAAAGTATTTGTCTTGTTTTCCAGTGAAAATGTCTTAAGACTCTTAAATCAAGATGTATTATGAAGCAACATTACGATCGGTTTAAGAAGTTGATCAAAACTGCGTTTGTGATTAAATTGTTTAAAACATAAATCTGTTTTATTCAAAGGAAAAACAAACTTTTATAGAAATGTATTTGATCATGCTCTAAACGCAAACCCACTTCATTTAAACTTCTCTTTTCAAAATGGTCTTCTGAAACTTTCTCAAGTAACTCTGCATCTCAATTTAAGGATGCTTCACTATTTATGATAGAAATTAAAACAGAGGAAGATATGATTTTTGTGCATTTGATACTACAACTCTATGATTGTAAGATGATCTGCTTTAATTTTACTCAAACACAGCGACACACACCTGTGCACCATCAGATGAGAACTGCAGGCCACCCAATTTCTGCACCCAAACATATGGATGTCCGAGATCTGACACATAATCCGCAAATGTAAGGATTCTGCACAGAAATGTATATTATGTAAACAAAAACTTTTATTTTGGATGCAATAAATCATGTGGCATCATGGCTAGGGTTGGGCGATGTTGACCAATTTGGCTTCGTACGGTGTCTAATGTGAAACATCGCGGTGGACGATGACATCGTCGTCGTAGGTGGCGGTTGGGGGGTGTTTAGTTGTACCTAAAACACCAAGCCCCGCCCCACGACTGACAAAAATAACAGTGTTCGCGCGAGCAGGTGAGAGAGGATCGTGCGCTACAGCTAGAATTGTGCGTGGATGACACATCTGTTTTCCTCTCGGGGAAATGATTTCCCGCTCTCGGCAGCATCAGTGGTGCGCTCTCTTATTAATGGCATCGATTTGCCGCCATAGATTAAGTGTATTTTTCGCGAGCTTGGTGGTGCTGCTGCTGCGGCGGGCCGGAGGATCGCGATGCTGGCTCAGCACCGTGATGTCTGTCGGCCATCGGCGATGATACCGTCTATCGACCCAACCCTAGGCTGCACTAATACAAACATAGCACATCTAATAAAAAAAGATCCAAATTAGAAATGATACAAGTACTAAATCCATTGCTAATATCATTTGGTTAATTTCAGTTACTACTCAGTCTCTGGTGGTATGAATACTAATATAAACAGGAGACGTCGGCCTTACCCGACTTTATCAAACTGGTAGCGGTTTGCAGGGTTGGGTGTCTCTTTGCCATGATCAGACGCGTAAAGGCAGTTCAGCAGACTCTCTGAGTTCAGCAGCTCTCTGTGACAGATGAGTTCATGGTGTTAGAGAACAAACAACTGCGCTGACTGTGAGCTGAAGCAGGTTTGATTCTGGTGCTGCTGTACTGACCCAGCGCTGATGGCTCCAGACAGATCTGTAGTGGTGGAAACTTTGGTCTTCACAGTCAGAATGTTGAGATTCATGAGATAATAGAAAAACAGATGCAGGACGCTGCCGTCTGGAGAGAAACAATACCATTAGTGCTGCTAGAAATGATTAAAACCTTAAAGAAGTAGCAGCTAATTAATCAGTAAACCAGTATGTTAGAATGATTTCTGAAGGGTCACGTGACACTTAAGACTGGAGTAATGATGCCGAAAATACAGCTGCACACCACAGCATTTTAAAATATATTCAAATTAGCGGTGTCAAATTATTAAACCACGAATCGTAATAATCGAATCCAAGATAAAAGTTTTTGTTTGTGTAATTACGTGTATATATAAAAAACACACACGCATGAATTAATTGTGATTAATTACATCCATAATAAAAGTTTGTTGACATGGGTACTGTGTATATTCATTATGCTTATAAAAATAGACATACAGGCATCTATATGTATAAGAAAGTTTATATATTTAAAATAGTTATTATATTTATATAGTTATTATTTTATGGAATATGGAAATATTTTTAAAACATACTGTGTGTGTATATTTATATATACACAGCATACACACATATTATGTAAACAAACACTTTTTTGAATGCGATTAATCATGATTAATTATTTGACAGCACTAGTTTTATATAAATTTTAAAAAATTCATTATACGAATATAAAATGTATACATAACGCATGTAAATATTTTCAAAGTATATACTGTGTTTGTGTGTATTTATATTTACAGAGAACACCTACTAATATTATGCTAAACTAAATCTTACTTTGGAGGCGATTAATCACTTAAAAGCATTAATTAAAATAGAATACAGCTATTTTTCCACACACCTTTACACTTCAGGTCCACGCAGAGCGAGAGAGGGTGGCGTCTCAGCATCTCTTTACGCTTGTCATCCAGTTGAACGCCTACAGTCGCTCGCCGGCGCTTCTGAACAGAGCGATCGAACATACAGTACATTAGCACACAAACTACAAATATTAAAAATATACATATAACAGATCCGAGTCTGACCGTGTTCTGTGGCTCTTCTTCAGCGTCTGAATCGCTTTCATCATCTGAGACATAAACATGAAATATAAGAGACCCGACTGATCACACACACCTCCAACTCATAAAGCAGACACACAGAGGTACCTTGCGAGTCCTCCGGCAGTCTGGAGAGAGCTTTGGCCTCATCCACGTCTCCGCTGATGTTCACGGACAAGGTTTTGTCTGAAACGCATAATTGCATGATCTCATAAAGCAGGATTCATCAGAAGCTTAGAGACGCCGCTGAGAGCGAACGCCAGTCTTACCGCAAGCTTGTCCGTACGCAGCGGCCTGGACCAACAGCACGTACAGAGGGGGCGGCAGGTGACGGGCCACTTCTGCCTGCTTCTGCATCTGCTCGAACGGCATCGACAGATACTCCTGCACTGGGAGAGACGCCTACGAGAAAAAGAGAGAAAAAAAGATCGGTCTCTTCCTGTCCAGCAGGGCTGTGAAAGGTGACACACACTACGGGTCTAAAGATTGTAATAAAACATGTATTCCAGTTCCAGCTTCACAAACAAAGCTTAAGCCTAGTCCTAAACGAAAAAGTAAATCTGAGCCGTTTTGTTTTTGAGTCTCTGAGTCTTTGTTTTTCCTAAGATGCACAGAAGTAGTCATGTTGCTTAATGACTTAAATGTCTTAATTGAAGTATTATTTCTACACAGTATATTATTTAAAAACATTACTCTTTTTACAGTATTTTCTTCAAATAAATGCAGCCTTGGTGAGCATTAAAGAAG
The DNA here is from genome assembly GCA_034779775.1 of Enteromius afrohamiltoni. Taxonomy (NCBI): domain Eukaryota; kingdom Metazoa; phylum Chordata; class Actinopteri; order Cypriniformes; family Cyprinidae; genus Enteromius; species Enteromius afrohamiltoni. The sequence continues at coordinate 2,430,406 of JAUYWG010000066.1, read as the reverse complement.
AATTGTAATAAATAAATGTAAATATGTTTTACCTGCATGATGTTTTGCAGTCCAGGTTGAAGGCTGCTGAGATATTCTCTCTTCTGCTCAATGGCTTTCTGGATCTTCTCCTTCCTAGCCAGAGACATCTTATACTGCTCCGCCAACCTGCATCACGGGACGGCATCGTCTTATCAGCGGGTCAGGATTTAGAGGTACTAGAGGTTCACAGAGGGTCGCGTGTGTTACCTTTTCCTCTGCTCCAGTTCCCAGTCCAGGCGGGCGAGCGTGAGCTGGTGTTGGTCTTCACGAGTGACGTGGGGGCGTGAAATCTCAGCCGGAGCCTCCTGAAAAAACTCCTCTTCACTGACCAACTCGATCTCCTCGTGCTGAGACCTGAAACATGAGAACAATAATAATAATGCAATAGCAGACTAAATATTTATTAAAAATAAGTTGGTTTTTTGATTTAAAATAAACTAATAAATGAATAATTGGAAAGATAAATAAATTCATAAATGTTTACAGTGTTTGTTTGTTTTTTAACAATTCAAATCGAATGCAGTAAGCATACTTTTATTAATATGTTAATAAACATTTTTAGAGCTGAGCCTGATTAGAAAAATATTCAATATGATTTTTCAAGGCTTGGAAATGCACTGTAAAGCTCACTTGAACTCGAGACATTTGCTGATTTCTTTCTGCAGGTGCATGACCTCATACAACAGATTCTGCAGCTGCAAATGAAGAACATCCACTCGCTGCTTCGCCTGCACACAGACAATTAGCGTTTGTTGAAATAAAAAAAGAAATCACTAGGCATTGTATAAGGCATGGAATACAAATGTCCATATGCGAAATGGTCACGTGTTACTGTTAACCTTTTCAACATTTTAACTTAATAGTTGCCTGAAATGAAGCTGAAAGAAATTAACAAATCAAATATATTTAAAAACAACGAATAAAAATACCAATTTAGGCATGCAGTATAACATAAACAAATGAAGTAAATATTTTTAAAGCAAAGCATGATGCCAAAAATGTAGCGTACTAATGTAATGTTAATTGTTGCGTACTGCTCTAAGTAGTATGTCAAAAAGCATGCACACTGGAGTAAGTATACTAATGCTCCATTCAGAACTTGTGCGTTTACCTCATGTGTCTGATCTCTGCCTTTCTTCAGCCTCATGTGCGCCAGACGGTTGAGTTTCTTCAGGGTGATGAAATGAACGCTGCACTGCCTGCGTCTCTCCTCGATCTCTACGCTCTAGGATACATAAAGCACGCGTCAGCTTCACTCATTTAGGAGCATTTTTTGACACATGGCAAATGTGGAACTCACTCCGACTTTGGCGCCACCGGATTTCAGCTCCTGTATTTCTGCCATCAGTTTGGCCAGAGCAGCACACGTGTCCTTATACAGCATGTAGTCCTGCTGCGGGTCCTTGCCCTCCAGCTCCACCTCCTCATTATACACGCGGACATCCTGAGGAACACACGCACACTGTGAGTGACCAGACAACACACATACAACACACCACCCTGCCTAACAGCTGTGAGCTAACAACCCAATAACAATACCTTCTTATGGGATGAGACTACTAAACGGTGAGATGGGACCCTCTTCACCCAAAAGTCTAACAGAAAGGTGTGGACAGCTGAGCAGGAAATCCAAAATGTTATTTATTAATGATTTAATGGGATCCAAATTTCCCCTTAAATTGATGTTAAATTAGGTCTCTGGAATATCAGATTGTGATAATCATTACTATTATTATTCTAGAAAATAATGAATATTATACCATTAAAAACACATATAATAATAACTGAAATTATCAGTAATAATAATAGACTTTTGACCATTTTTAATATAATTTAATTTAATATTAAATTATATTTTATTAATATAAAAAAAATCAATATTACACCTTTGAACAATTATTTTCTATTTTTTAAAATGATGCTCAAAATAATTACAGCTATTAACAATTCTTTACTTTTTAACAATTAACTTCAGATTTGTATATGTTGGCTGAATAGCTAGTTCAGAATTATTTTTATTATTAATTATTCTTTTTAACTTTCAAGCAGAATACGAAGTAAAGGAATAAGCCTAAATGACTAGTTTTATTCATATTGCTTGCGTGTTAAGTGCTCATCTTGGACTCCTCAGCCGTCAGAGAGAGAGGAAGAGAAAGAGAGGTCTCACGAGAACCTGATTTTTTGCTGTAATCAGCTTCCTCTGTCCGATAAGATGAGGTCCAGCTGGATACGTGACCTACGTACACACGCCACATGAGTCTCACATCAACATATCTGCTCACTGAAACTCATCTGAACACAGCTCATGAAAGAAACACATCTGAAGCCTGAATGAGGGGAACATGCTGGAAGGTACCTGCCTCAACCTGACCTTCCTGAACTTGACATGTGAACTGACTGCACTCAGCTGCACACGGACATCAGAGTTATCAGAGAAGAAGAACGATTGAGGGTTAATGGACTGATCTGCTACAATCACATCACAAACACAAGCGCTTTTAGCTCTTCGGTGTGTTTCGGGTCAGAGCTGCTCACCTGATCACATTCTCCTCGCCCTCGCTTGGTCTCTGGAGTTCCTGCTTCATTTCGGATGACCTTCGGCTTTCTCTTCTTCACAGCGTCGGAAGACATTACTAAAATAAGACATCAGGATGATAAATCAAATCACAACAGTCCCCAGTCGCCTCCAAACCGAGACCTTTCTCTCCTGGGAAAAAAACTGCTATATATTACTACCATAATGATTTCATCTCTCTCCTTTGAACTTATTTGAGGCAATATGTTATTAGTCTAATACATTTATGCACAATATTTTTATATTATAAGACCACTGTTTTAATAAATATCATTTAAAGCTATACATAAATGTTTAAAAATCTAATAAAAACGTCAAAACATAGAATTAAAAATTAATTAAAGTAAAGACTATTTATATGCAAGTTACTTCTTATTGAATAATATAATTTAAAGCTAAATAGATTTGCTTTATAAACGCTTAAAAACTAAAACGTCCTAAAATTAAAATATAGAAAATAAAAGGTAATTCAGAATATTAAATAGCATGCAAGCATATTAACAATAAAAAATAACACTTAACTGCATTGAGTCAACGATGGCTTAAATATAAAATACAGACGGTACGTTTCTTAATTAAATATTAGTTTAGTAAATGATATATTCCCAGTTCAGTAAACTGTGCTATCAGGTTAGCTTCTGGCTAAAGTAACGGTAGATTCGTTTTAATACGCGATATGCGTCCTGTTGTGTTTAAACAAGACGCACCGATAAACATAAAAGCATAAAAGCTCACCGTTCAACACCTTTTATCCAATTTAAGTATATAAATATGAACTTAATTACTAGAATGTCTCATTCAGACAGCAGGAGTGAGCACGGCACTGCAGGAGGAAACAAGGGGAAGCACTTCCGCTTTCTGCTTTACACAATAAAAGATCTCTCGCTACGACATGAAAGTCTACCGAAACATTATAAAATCAGTAGCAAAATCAAATGTAATATTTAGTTTAAACAGCCGATTTGCATTTCATTCAGTTTATTACAGCTTGACTATTTCCTCTGTATAACAATGTTGTAGGTTACAAATGTAACCGTTTAGTAACAAAGTGTCAATTACTTAAATTAGATTCCTTAAGATATATTGCACAAAACACAGAGTTTATCTTGTTTTAACTAAAATCCAACATTTCATTTTTGAAATGTGTGCGTCTTCGCCGTCGGACTTTTATTTTGAAATCAACGCTGTCTTGGAGGAAACCCACCTGTGAGGAAGTTGCTTGCGTTGCATTCTGTCAGTGTTTACATGACAAACTAAACTTCAGCCTGGTCACTGAAACGTCTCTATGCGCTAATTAAATGAACGTAATTGAAGGTAAGTAACGTTAATGGGGTAGACTTTATGATTGATTATACAATCTAGGCATGATTTAGTCTGAACTGTTCATACTTTATGCAACTGTGAGTTAAGAAAGGGTCTTAATAGCATGCTGACATGCTACTTTTATTACTGTATACAGTATGTAGCACGGTAAGCACAAATGTGGGCGCACACGAAGAACCCAGATAGAAACAGATGCATTCTACACACTACACATGCTAAATGACTATATCCCGTAATGCAAAGCGCTCGATTTTACTTTACATCTGCAGCAATTATTAAAATTAATCATTTCTAAGTAATGCTTAGTCAAGCAGCTAAAATAGGTGGGAGAAAAACTAAATTAACACTTATTTAATGTTCACAGGTGGCGTCTTCACTCCTGGTGCATTATGGGTCAGTGGAGGCCTGTGTCTAACCTGAGAGATCAGGTATCTCGACACCCTCCTGTGGTTGTGTTCTTCCTCAGTCTTCTGATCCTCTCCATAACGTTCGTCTGCGTTGGACTTTACTCTCAGAATCACGACATCAAGAACCCTGACATAAGCGTGGTGTGTATGATGATCACTGCTAGAACTCTTGGAGTTTGCAGGTTATGTACTCATATGTTTGTTTGCCAGGACTGGAACCGGGTTCTGGGTTCTATCGCTGATTTTAAGTTCTGCACACATCTGAACGATACAGATGCACCGCTGGAAGAAGACTCTCCCCGAATGGTGCAGCATTCAGATAAGATGAATATTTCCACGAGCAGTGCTCATGTTTCGTTACTGGTGCCCCTGGCGTTTATAGGGGACCTCCCAGATAATACTGCCATTAGTGCCACTATGTTGGGCAGCCAGATGGGCATGAAAGGTTTGTGCATGAGACTGTTATTTTAGTATTACATATTAATACAGTTTTTATTTATAGTTTCCTATTTTCAGTTTTCATGTTACATTGACACGCTTTAATCCAAAGAGACTTACAAATGAGTCTACAAAAGAGCAATAATACACAAGTGCCAATTAGCTTAAAGCAGCACGGTTGTTATATAATAAATAAAAATAAGAAAGAATAAACTAGTGTCAGAGGCCCTTTTTTGCTTTTGTTAATTTTATAATAAATAATAAAAAAATTATGTATATATATATATATATATATTTTTTTTTTTTTTAATGGAGAAAAAAATTAAAAATTCTCTTTTTTTCCAAGCATTAAATTTTTTTTTAAACTATTACTATTATTTTTTACTATTATTTAATTTTCATATCACTTTTACTATTATCAAGTATATTATTAATAAATATATAATGTTAATAATTTTATTTATTTCCAGCTAGTAATTTTAGTGCTTCTACTTATTTTTATTGAAAATGCTACACAAATGCATGCTTGTATTTTAATAATTAAGGGGCTTATTTCGCGACTATCGGCTGCGTCTGCATTATCCCGCTTATTAAAACTGGACATGAATATGAATTTAAAACATTTTATTGCCATATTTGTTTTAAATGAACATTTTCATCCTTCCGCGAAACGATATAGTACCACGAGACTAACATTCAAACGTTAGTAAGACAGTTTATAACATCTACTTATGGATGTATAATAACGGATGTATTTTAGTTATTTCCAAGTATTAAACTGCACCTTATGTTGTCCAGTGTTTGTCACAAGATGGCGCCAAACGGTAATCTTTGTTGGCGCGGAGGGATTTTAAACAAATAAGTAGCACCGGCTATGCGTTATTACTTTGAGCGGTTATTATTTGAAAAGAACGAACGAACTGTCTCAACTGACCAATCAGAGTCAAGCACTCCAGAGAGCCGCGGAATCAAGTGTTATAACATTTTCAGAATTATGTTCTGGTCAAGTTCAGACACCTTATTAATTATAACCTGATTATAATAATGTAATAAGGTTTAGTATTTTTCTTAAAATGTGACTCTGTGTAATATTTTACATGTAATATAATATATTATAGCATGAAATACCTTTGATACTGTTTTCTAATAATGGCAACACGGTCTGTCACAGGGGCTGCAGCGAAAGCATCCATCAATATATCTCTGCTCCTGAACACTGATATAAACGACAGTCAAACACCTGCCGTGACGCAGAGCAGTCGACCCCTGACCTGTCTTCATTTCACTGCCCCGACCCACGTGTTCCCTCAAACGCCGTGAGAAGCTTACACACACGACCCATTTCTAAGAGAAATACACATCCTGCAACGCTAATTCGTCGATATTTCAGGTCACCTCCAGAATGCCCGGTCACAAGGAACTTAGACAAGAGTGCTTCACCCATCAGGGCTGTTGCTGTAGAAGCATACAAGCACAATTCTCCCCACTGCTTTAGTCTGGAGTTCACACCAGATCTTCGCTTGACAGTCCTGCTCACTAAGGTAGAAAATCAGCTTTTTGAACCAGTGCAGGGGATGCGTGGATCCAAACTTCCTTCAAATGTCATATCTTTCTTTGGCGCTCAAGACATTTATATACCGATTTATACAATACGCAAAAAAATAAAGCTGTTTTCTTGGAATGAATGGTTCCTGAAATAAAGATTCCAAGTAAGTGTTTTCACAGCGATGTCATAGAGGAATGCTGAGATGACACGTTCTTCTACGGAACACTTAGTTTTAGAGTGTAAAGATTGTTTAATAGCAGCTTCAATTTAATAAATGGGAAAATGACAGATTAATGTTGTACAAATGTATTTAGCACATTAAATTTCTAGCGTGAAGCAAACAGCATTGTGGACCTTCATCGTATGAGCAACATCTAGCTAACCTTTCCGCTTCTCGTATTGCTTGACTAGGATGAAAAAGCCTTGTGCAGGTATCACCTGTTGCTGGTTAGCGTTGCACTGCTGGTTATCTGCGTCCTTGTGAGTCTCTGTGGAACTTTTTCTTCACGTTCACCACGTTCTTTCCAGGGCCTTGACCTTCAGAAGGTATGGATCTGAACTATAGAGCTTACCAATGTGCTCTGATTCACCAAAGAGCTTTTTTGAAGAATGCGTGAATTAGCATGTTTTATCAGATAGTGTTTTAAACATATTTCATAGGAATCACTGCTGAGCCAATGACAAGCATCTGCAGGACATCCGCATTTGAGAGTGAACTGGCACCTCGTAACATCAGAACGCAAGCAGGTGCCTGCGACTGAAAGAAATGAGCGTTTGGGTGTTAAACTGTTCCTAACATCTTTGTATTGCGCAGATGAGAAAGTAATGCACGCTACATGCAATTCGTTCAGAATTCATGTCATATAAATGTGACTGTATTTCATGTTTGGTTGCAGAACTATGCTGTGATATGCGTGTTAACAATCACAGTATAACCTGAGATTGGTGGTTGTAATAAAACTGTACTCTAAGAGTAAGTTAGATGATTGAAAGTGTTGTCTTGATGTGACATGGATGAATATCTTGAATATGAATTTGAGGCATTTGTTGTACATCGTTTGTTAATTTTTCTAAAAATAAAACCTAACTATTAAAATATTGAGCAAAGCAAAGAAAATTCTTCAGTGGTGGTGTGTTCTGTTTTTCCGTTACAAAAACTCCACAGAAAACATACTTACCTTTTGACTACAATTCACGGGCATCATCAGCCAGGAACTGATGGCTAGATCTTGAAGTCAACAAAGCCAATTCAAAGAAAGACAGCATAGACGAGCTTTAAATCATTTTACACTAACAGCTTACCTAGATATGAAATGTACTATATTGGCCTTGTGTTTTTAAGTTAATAAAAGATTAATAATTTCTGTTAGGCCTATTAAATGTTTAAAAGTACAGATTTGAATGATTTGGTTTCCAATTTGTGTTCTACTAAAAATTATTTTTTATAAATGTCGATACTTATTATTAAATAAAACTAATTCTCATTTTATAATCAAGACTTATTATTCAAACCCCGCCCCCCAGAGAAATATCAGCCAATCAGAACATTTAAAAAGCAGCCAGTGTTTTCTTATTGGTTAAAAAGTGCGGGCCGCTGCATCCACACATTTTTTCACACAATCATTGTGATTTCTCATCCGTTTCTGTGGTAGTACAAAAACATTACAGCACTTCGAAATCAGTGAATGGTATCCGTTTGAAGAGACCCAACAGCTTTTATGTTCAGAATAGACGGCAGACATTTTGTCCCCTTCGTCCATTACACACAGCTTTCATCGCAAGCATGCACCAGAAGTGTTGCTAAAACGCTTACAGACTGCACAGTTTAAACCATAAAAGTATATGTATAAGTAAATCAACTTATCTGACTGAACGCGACCTCATGAATACTGTCGTATCATTACCTTTTACATGATTTTAAAAACCAATGGATGCAGGCCAGCTTATCGATTAGTCTTGTGCTTTTAGCACGATTTTGCCTACCCGCGTTTTCCATGCCACATTCCTTCATGGACCAACAAACTTACTTCCTGCTTTACGGGAAACGACGGCGTCTTCGTCCAATCAGATGCGGGTAATGACAAAGCGAGCAATGCGATTGGCTGAACGCTTTGAGGAAGGCGGGGCGTACTGTCTCGCTTCTTGTGCGTGTTGTTCTAGGGAAAAAGCTGCTGGAGCGATTCGAGGCCTTGCATCTACTTTCTATGAACGAAAAAGGAATAAACGCGTTCTGTTTGGTAGCTTTCCTCATGCAACAGGCAGAAACCGTTGGATAAAATCAAACGGAGGTCGCCGAATGGTTAAATGGTTTGCATTATTGAAATCACATTTATTGCTTGTGTTACTGTACAAAGGCTGCTGGTTTTATAAATGTAGACGGTTGTTTATGGGCAGGCCGCAGTTATTTGACCAGTACTCCTGTGCATGCTTTATTGCATGAGTCAGGAGTTACATTCGACAGTCTAGATACTAATTTGAGCGCTTAGTGAATGAAAGTGTTAGCAGATCATCAGTCTCTGCTGTTGCATGGATCTTAAGGGCCTTGCAGCATGGGCTGGCCTGGCGTGTTTCTGTGTGAATATAGTCAGCTCAAGGACGGACAGTAAAATGTCCCTCTAAGACAGCCCCATTTATGAGCTCACCTGTATATTTTATTGTTTAGCCCATAAAAAGCAAACGTGCGTTATCATTTTAAAAGGCAGTAAATGTGCATGGAGTGCATCAAGACAGGACATTACAAAGAAACACCATTTTCAGTGACTGATATGACAGGAGATGTAAAAGCACACAGAATGGCAAATGTTGTTAGGTTTTTGAATGCTATTCCCGATATAACGTATTACTTTACAGTTTCTGTGATATGTAGTATGTATAACAGGCACAGTGTTCAAAAACATTTGCCAAAATGCAGTATAAACCATGACCCACTGTATGAATCCCCATAATGCTTTGCATTTGAATGCATCGAAATAATTACAATGTATTAATTTGACAACTTTAAGTAAAAAGACATTGCATTGAAAATGCAAACCAGCCAAAGTAATAAAAAAGAAATAAGCTGTATGTTAACATTACATTTTCCATTGAGTTGGTCAAGAGGTGGTGTGCTACAGTTTTGCAGTCGGATCTATGGATGGTTCGTTCTGACGTGTTTCTTGTTTTCTAGGTGTTGAACAGTCGCACTTGATTCTCATCAAATGGGAAGAATGTAGAGACGAGACGTGAATACAATCAGCGGTTTTTCTCTTTGTTTTAATTGTTTTATTTTGAGACGATGGCCTACACAAATTACAGCTCACTAAACCGAGCTCAGCTCACCTTTGAGTATCTGCACACAAACTCGTAAGTACGAACTTTAGCGCGTTTATGTGCATGCTTGAAGTTTATGGTTTTTCGTAATGGAGTACAGTAAGAGGACAGAACAGGATCCTGACATGAGGACTCCCTTTTGGTATTTTTGAGATCCTGTGCTTGATTTAAAGTGTTTCAAAGACAGTTTTGAATAAGGGTTTGGTTGTACGTTTGAGACAATGTTATAATAATGCAGAATTGTTCTTGTGTCCTTGCATACATCTGCTCTCATCGACCATAAACTACAAAAGTAACACAGCAATCGGGTCACTTTTTTTTGTTGTTAAATAATCATTTCACTGCCGACAGAACAACCCATGAGTTTCTTTTTGGAGCTTTGGCCGAACTTGTGGACAACTCAAGGTGCTAACAGTTTTTTCCTTCACTTCTCAAGAATTACTGACAGATTAAATCATACACAGAAATGATTTGCACCATTAAAGTGGACATTCGCTCCATTTCTTTTTTCAGAGACGCAAATGCCACACGGATAGACATCTACACAGGTTGGATGCAATATGTTTATGTTACATTTCAGCAGTAAATAACAAAATGAACTGACCCCTAATACATGTAAATATTCATTTGTTATGGCCATTTAGAGAAGAGACCAGATCTGAGAGGCGGGTTTATGCTGTGTTTTCTTGACGATGGCACTGGAATGGACCCTAGTGAGTAAAGCAAAGAAAACTGAACCATACCACAAAAATGCATGCGTTTCCACTCAGCAACATCTCATGACGGTAGTGATGACGGTAGAAATGTTCTGAACAGGCGAAGCTACACATGTCATCCAGTTCGGCAAATCAAGCAAACGATTCCCAGAGTCCACTCACATTGGCCAATATGGAAACGGGTTAAAGTCGTAAGTATTATCACTCTTTTCTCACAAACTAATAAGCTGCACGTGTCTTGATAATTAGGGTCTTTTTTTAAATACATAAACATCCTTGTCTTTTTTTAGGGGTTCCATGCGTATTGGGAAGGACTTCATTCTTTTCACCAAAAAAGATGATAAATTAACGTGTTTGTTTTTGTCGCGAACATTTCATGAAGAAGAGGGCCTGGACGAGGTAAGATGTTGATCTCAGGCATCATGTGCAACCACTCGTTCTGAACAAAAAGCAGATCTCTGAGAGTTTTTGGCCTGTTCTCGAAGGTGATTGTCCCATTACCCAGTTGGGATGCGAAAACCCAGCAGCCCCTGACTCAAGACACAGAGAAGTACGCTACCGAGACTGAACTCATCTTTAAGTATTCACCTTTTAAGAATGAAGAGCAGCTATTCCGCCAGTTCAAGAAGATCGAAGGACCCAGTGGTTGGTTTTTACAGCAGTTTGTCAAAAATGCAGTCCAGTAAGTTGTCTTGAATGAGGCTGTTAAATATTTGTACCGCGTGTGTTTGTAGGTACGCTGGTTGTAGTTTATAACTTGAAGTTGATGGATAACCGAGAGCCAGAGTTGGATGTGGAGACGGACCACCAGGACATCCTGATGGCTGGGACGCCTGTAGAGGGAGTGTGAGTTAAATGGCAAAAGCGATCAGCTCTGGTGGTCGTGTCAGAGCTGTGTGCAGTGTAAATGAGTGGTAGGAGATTTATTCATTATACAGCGTAGATAGGTTCTCTGATTATAATGAATGGGATTGTTTTTTAAGAGCATAACACTCCCACTAGACTGAAGTCAGTAATTATTTTCTTTAATAACGTACAGTTCATGCAGAAAGTATTCACAACTTTGTTCCAAAATTGATTTGAATGAATTATTTTCCTCAAACAATATCCCAACATGAAATAAGTTTGTTTAAAAATCTTCGCAAATTTTTTAATACTAAAATAAAAATACATGTACATAAGTTTTCACACCCTTTGCTCAATACAGTTGAAGCACTAATTACAGCCTCAAGTCTTTTTGCATTTGATGCGACAAGCCTTGATCATTATCATTTGTCAGTTATCTGCCACTGCTCTCCTCACCTCTCAAGCTCTGTCAGGTGTGGGGTCAGACACATTTTCATGTTTCTCTTGAAATATTTGATTGGGTTCAGTCCCAGATTGTGGCTGGACCACTCAAGGACATTCACAGTTGAAGTTGTCTATAAGGCACTCTTGCTGTGTTTCTGGGGACATTAGCTACTTCCACGCTGCATAGTCCTGGAAACTTTAGGTTCCCCCGGGACGTTTCCTGGTTGCATTCGCACTGCCAACAGGAACTCCGAAGTGATGTAAGCCGACTGAAAGCTAAGTCTTTTAAGTGCTAACAACCTAAATAACAAAACGAAGGACGTTGTAATCAGAGCTGTGTCTTTATTTATATTAAATAGTGATAGTGGAAATGAAATGTGGACGTATAAGTTATGCAATAGAAAGAGCAAATTGGAGAACTAAGAGAAATCTACGGCAACTTGCATTTCTAAATGTGCACTGAGGAGAGGATGGAGTCTGGCCACACTGACATAAAACCCAGATTGGTGGAGTGTTTTAGTGCTGTTTGTCCTTCAATAGGTTTCTCAACATATGATCATGGAGCTCAACTAGAATGACCATCAGGTTCTTGGTCAGCAGTCTAGACAAGACCCTTCTCCATCACTTGTTCAGTATGGCCAGAAGGCCAGATGTAGAAAGAGTCCTGGTAGTTTCAGACTTCTTACATTAAGAGTGCCAGGGATTACATCCTTCTGGGAACCTTCAGTGCTGCAGAATTTTTTCTGTAGCCATACCCAGATCTGTGCCTCAATACAATCCTTTCTCAGAGGCCAACAGAAATTCATTAGATTGGTTTGCTCTGGCATGCACTGTTAACTGTGAGACGTTAATATAGACAGGTCTGTACCATGTCCAATCAATTGAATTTATCACAGGTGGACTCCAGTTAAGTTGTAGGCTCTATCGCCCCCTGTCCTTCTCTACACTCACACTGCATTATGGGGATTCTCTAGCCTTTGAGTGCATTTTGGTTGTACACTCGTTTTTGCAGTGCATTGTGGGATTAACTGAGTGCACTAGTGTTTCGGACATCACTTAATATTTTCACCACTGATTTTGGATACAGCCATAGAAAGACCTCAAGGATGATGTGTAGAAATGGGATGCACCTGAGGTCAATTCTGAGCGTCATGCACAGGCTGTGCAGTCATCCTTGTGGTGATTTTTGGTTACTTTTATTTTTTCTTGTTTTTATAAAAAACAATTAGCAAAGATTTCAAACAATGTCTATTATGTTATCCTTATAGGTTGTTGTTTGTAGAATTGAGGAAAATAATGAATCTAATCTATTTTGGAATAAGGCTGTAACATAATAAAACATGAATGCTTTACGTTGTGAAAATGGGCCTAAGAAGCTTGATAATCACAGGCCCAGTTCTTCACCTTTCTGTAGATCTTAGCACCAACCGTAAGTAAACGCACTTAAAGCAGTAATTCACACCAAATGAAAGTTGTCTGCATTCACAGACCATCCGAGATTGTAGATGAGTTTGTTTCCAAATAGGAAAAGATTTGGACAAATGTTGCATTAAATTAACTTGCTCAGCCAGTGGATGCTCCGCAGTGAATGTGTGCCGTCAGAGCGAGAGTTCAAACAGCTGATAAAAACATCACAATAATCCACACCACTCTAGTCCATCAGTTAACATCTTTATTTGAAGCTGTGTATTTGTAAGAAACAAATCCATCATTAAGGTGTTTTGGCGTCCATCCCCTGTCCTCCTCTCACATCTTACATAATTGTTTTGAACAGTTTTTTTCTTGTGAACTGTGCTTGGTGTGTATTTCTAGTCTGATTCAGACTAGATGGCTTTTTCGTTTCAACAAGATGTTAATCACTTGACTGTAGTCATGTGGATTATTGTGATGTTTTTATCAGCTGTATTCAAATTCTCATTCTGACGGCACCCATTCACTGCAGAGGATCCATTGATGAGCAAGGGATGTAAAGCGGCGACATTTCTCCAAATTTGATGAAGAAACTATTCCTTTAAATCAGCTAGTCAGCATCTTCAGGATTAATAGAAACTTCTAGACGAGAGGTGGATCGGAATAGGTAGTTGGGCTCCCTAGAGTAGAATATAATATAATAAAAATGTTCCTTGTTTTTATCATGTGTTGGTTGTTTTTGGTGATACTAACTGGTGTGTTTGTGTTGCAAACAGGAAACCAGAGAGGAGGTCATTCCGTGCATATGCTGCTGTCCTGTATATTGATCCCAGAATGAGGATCTTCATTCAGGGTCACAAAGTCAGAACCAAGAGATTGTCCTGTTGCTTATATAACCCTAGGTAAATTGTAAAGTACCTGTTTCTCACACATACACTGTCTCAGGGTTTTTTTTAACGCCAAAAGTGCTTTATTACACTTTGTTAGTGCTTGTAAATGCTAGTTTATAAGGTTATTACTAGTAGTTCTTGTGAACTCTCTCAGAGGTGGTGGGAAACAATTCTGACTGAAACAGATGTTTGTCTTTTAACTTCTAGGATGTACAAATACACATCAACACGCTTTAAAACCCGTGCGGAGCAGGAGGTCAAGAAGGCAGATCATCTCTCGAAACTTGGTTAGTTTACCCTTAGTCCACATAAACATCTCACAGCTGACTAGAACTGTGCGTTAAAGGAAGTTGACTTCAGACTTCGGCTTCTGGTGGCATTTCCTCTAACTGCCCATTTCTGCTTTTAACCTCTTCAAAGACTGAACCACATGTTTTGGCAGGATATTGCAGCTCATTTTCTCACACAGTTGGCATATTTATAAATGCTCTTCCCTTGATAAAGATTGTAACAAAGGAAGAAAAGTAAATGGTTTTTGACTGGGGTTTTTGGACTTTATACTTTACAATCAAATGAATCATGCCCCTTCTTCTTCTTTTCCTCTTATGCATATGTTTGACTTCCTTTCTAGCTGAGGAGAAGGCACGGGAGGCTGATAGTAAAGCTCGTGCCCTGGAGTTAAAGCTCGGTGATGATTTATCCAAAGAAGCTAGAGTAAGACCTCACAACCTCCCCACACACACACTTCATAACTGAATGTCAGAGATCAGGTATTTCAACAAACAAAAGCAAATGATTACAATAATGTCCAATGAATAAGGATTGACCTTTAATTTGTTTCCCAAAAACATAGTTCCATCATTACTAGTACTTAAAGGATTTGGTGTTTTCCCCGTGTTCATAATATATAACATTCGCAAACGACAGCACAGTTGTGTGGTTGTAAATACAGCTCAAAGAATAGTTTGTTAGTACGACATAAGGACTTACAGCCATGGTCAGAATTGTTGATATCCTTTTTTTTGTTTTGTTTTTTTCTCAGTGTGTAGAAAAACATGGGTAATTTGGCCTTTGTTTTTCCTAGTTTTTATATTTCTGGAAGACATAGCTTGATAATTGATAATTTCATGCTCATAATCACCCTTAAAATTATAAATATAAATGAGAATACACTTAAGAGATATTTCTTGGGGTACCAATAATTATGTCCAAGACTCTCAAAAGGATTATTAATGCAGGTTTATTTTCATATTTACCAAGTGTACCAACAATTCTGCCTGCGATTGTAAATAGATCATACACTTTAGCAAACTAACATGTAGTAGAATCTATATCTTCCTTTCCATACATTAGGCGTGGACGATATAACCTTAGACTCAATTAACTGGTTTTTGAGTATCGTCTCTATCGTGTTTGTAGCACCGTTCACAACACCTTTGCATTACACTGTTGAGTTTTGCACGGAACAGAACTACTCACGTTTTCTTTTTTAATTTGATCAATTACTTTATTAAATGTCAATTTAGAAGTGCATGTTGCATCTGCAGGTTTTTAATGCGTTTGATTTTATTCTGTCGCTGATTTCAGGCCGCTCTGAGAAAGGCACAAGACTCAGCTGTGGCATTACGAGCCGAAGCTACTAGAAAACAAGCCATCCATGCATCCAAGCAAAAGTAATACTCTCCAGAAACATGCAATGAGCACCTACAAACACACTGTGACCTCTTAAAGTAATTTTGTCTGTCCATTACAGAGCTTTGAAAGAGCCCAAGGAGCTGAACTTTATATTCGGTGTGAACATCGAGAGACGAGACCAGGATGGAATGTTTGTCTATAACTGCAGCCGTTTAATTAAGATGTACGAGAAGACAGGACCACAGCTGGAGGGAGGAATGTGAGTGAAAAACACACAAACTTCATATGTAAGCTAATGTGTAACAATTGCATTAACAGTATGGAGGACTGCTGTCTGTGGGCGTTTCAGGGCCTGTGGGGGTGTTGTAGGAGTAGTGGATGTTCCCTATCTAGTGCTCGAACCAACGCACAACAAGCAGGACTTTGCAGACGCTAAAGAATACAGACACTTACTCAGAGCCATGGGAGAATATCTCGCCCAGTACTGGAAGGACATCGGTATAGGTCGGTCTATGTGTCTTTCTGTTTTTTCTCGCTTATGAAATATCGATTAATTTGATTTTGTTAGCTACAATTTGTTTAATAGCTAAAATCTGTTTTTAAATCAATTTTACATGAATGAATTGTTTTCCTCAACAGCTCAAAAGGGCATAGTGAAATTCTGGGATGAATTTGGTTATTTGTCAGCTAACTGGAACTCTGTCCCCTCAAATGAAATCCGGTTTCGCAGACGGAGAGCCATGGAGATACCGGTCACCATCCAGTGCGGTATGAACGTAAACTTCCAGTCAGCCCTTCAGAAAGTTCTTTTAACATGGCAAATATTTATTAGCATAAATGTCAAAAATAGTCTATATTTTGGTCATAATTTCACCATACAGACATGAATGTTGCTATACACGTTGATTGTTATGGGCTGGTGTGTTTTTGTTAATTATTAAATGCAAAGAGATCAGGACCCATATTCTTAAAGATTCTAAGAATCCTCTCGGAGAGCTCCTATTTTAGCTTGAAAAATCCAGCTAGGAGTCCTAGCTTAAAAGTGATTCCGGACCAGTCAGAGAGCAACTCTGAGCGAGGACGAGACAAAAAAACGTTAGTCTTACTGAGGAGGCGGGCCTGACCTCGTTGCTAGTGATGACGCAGTCTTTTGTAAACACTGTAAATATATTTTTATATGTCTTACAATAAGTTTCTGAAAGGGCTGTAATTGTTTGGGTGGTCACTTTTTGTATAGAAGGTTGTGGTCTAATGTGTAGCGGAGGAATTTTAAGAGGAATATTTCTTTTTTTTAGGTAGAATTTTGTTACAAGATTTTTCCTGAATACGGGCCCAGATGTTAAAATACCTACCTGGCAGATGCTAAAACCCATTCATTCAGCACATGCAGCAGGCAAACACAGGAAGAGAAATATCATTTCTTAACATTTCTTCCTGTAGATAAGTGTTTGAAGTGGCGGACGCTGCCGTTTCAGATGGATGCTGTGGACAAGCGGTACCCAGACAGCTGGGTGTGTCTCATGAACCCGGACGGAACCCAGGACAGGTTAAGAAATTGGATAACAGAAGCTTTCTATCTGTTCAGTTTTGGTTTTTTTGGTTTCTTCCTCATTCTTCTGTTTGTTGTCGTTCGGTTCCGTTAGGTGCGATGCTCCTGAACAGAAGCAGAATTTGCCCATTGGTGTGTTGAAGAAGGATATCAAGTCATCAGAGGACAAACAGAAAGATCTATCTGACAAAATCCGTCAGCAGCAAGAAAAACTGGAGTCCATGCAGGTCTGTCCGGGATTTCAGCTCACTTCTGAGCCTTTTTGTGTTCGGTTTGTGTAAATGAATGCTTCATTTCTCCTTATTCAGAAAACCACAACAATAAAATCAGCAGCAGATATAAAACGGCTCCCTCTAGATGTCAGTACAAAACCTGCAGAAGAGCGCACGCCTCAGGTACAGTGTCTGGATAAATCTCTAGGTTGCATTTTAACACACAGTGAAGAGAGACGAACCGTTTTAAAAAATGGGAATTGTTTTAGTCACAATTAAATAATTTCAGTTTTGAACTTTTTATAATACCGACTTTTTTTATAAACCGTAATGTAAGAATACTTCATTTATCTTATTTGGTTTTAAGTATGTGACTTGCACGCCTTTTTGGCTGGTTGCATGCTATGAATTGTTTTATTTTACTTATTCTATTAAAAGAAATAAATAGTACTGTCGAAAATTTGATCACATCCAAAATAAAAGTTTTCGTTTACATAATATGAGTGCACTGTGTATATTTATTATGTATATGTAAATGCGCACACATACGTGTATATATTCTAAGAAAAATATGTAGCTTTTATATATTCAATATATTTATATATCATATAATTTATATGAATAGAAGTATATACACATGTAAATATTTAAAAAGTATTTGGTGTATGTTTGTGCATTTATATATAATGAATATATACAGTGCACACACAAATATTATGTTAACAGAAACTTTTATTTTGGATGCGATTTAATCATTTGACGGCACTATAAATAACTAATAAAATAAATATAATTTTTTATTATTATTATTATTCTCCCTAATAGCCGACCCGCTCATCTCAGCGAGCAGCGCCCCGCCCGCGTTCCCCACCTCTCCCCGCAGCGGTCCGAAAAGTTGTCAGTCAACCACAAATAGCAAAAACCCCTCCCCCTAAAGCAACGCCTCCGTCACGACCTACCCGGACCCCACCAGCTCCTCCCCCTCCTTCTAAAGCAAAATCATCACCAGCTCCTGCATCAAAGGCTACAAAACCTGCCGCCAAACCTGTAGCCCCGCCCCCACCGCCCTCAAAGACACCGGCTCGCAGAAGCGCCACACAGAGCCGCACCACTACAGTAAGTAGTGTTATATACTCACGCTTTCATGTTTCAGTGCACAAAAAAATGTCACAACAAACTGATACATGTTTTTGGTTTTGTTAGCCATCATCCGCCAAGACTGCTAGCAAACAAACTCCAACCAACAAGAAAGGAAACCTAAAGAAAGGTAGAGTCCAGGAAGAGGAGGATGCAGAGGAAGAAAGTGAAGAGGAGGAGGAAGAGGAGGAGGAGGAAGACGACGACAGTGCATCAGAAGAGGATGAACCTCAACCCAAAAAATCAAAGATGGCGGCGTCTGTTCAGGCTCGAGGGAAAGCTGTCGTGGAAAAAAAACCACCAGCAGCCACGGCCACAGCAGCTGTTAAACAGACCAACGCTGAGGTAGAGATCGCGCCACAGCGAATCTTGCTTGGCTTGAGTTAAAGTACACATTTAATTTTGTTTGGTAGGCTATTCAATGAATGTAGTTTTAATTTCTCTGTCAGGTTATCACGAATAGCACTATTGAAGACCTGAAGAAAGATGCGATAAAAAATGCACAGAAAGGTAAAGCATGCGTATTGTTGCACATTATAAAAGGATGTGTCCAACTGTGTTCGTTTCATAGAACTGTGTGTCATAGATAAAGGCATTCAGGTGGAGGCGAAGGTGAACGGCGAGTGGTTCACGGGTCGTGTAACCGCAGTAGAGACGGGAAAGGAGAGCATACGCTGGAAGGTCAAGTTCGACTATGTGCCCATGAACACTCCTAGAGACCGCTGGTACATGCACAAACACATCTGCTCCGATTTAATCACAACTTTTTACAGAGCTAATATTTCATTTGTGTTTTCAGGGTATTTAAGGGCAGCGATGACGTCCGTCTTATGCGTCCCGCCTCTCCGGAGTCACGAAGTCCAGACACCAATCAGGGTCCAGCACGGTCTGTAACTCCACCCACCGCTGCTGAGCCTGACACGACCCAGAGCGGGCCAAGCAGAGAGACCACAGAAGGCCTGGTGACCATGATGAGGTGTGTTTGGGGTTTCTTCTGCCAACAGTGCGTGCACTTTGTGTGGATTTCAACCCGTCGTTCATGGTTTGTTTGTTACAGGACCTTGCTAAGGTATTTTTTCCCTCCGGATTTCCGAATCCCTAAAGATTCTGTGAACACTATGAGTGCTGAGGACCTTGTGGCCTTTCCCATCGTGAGTGCAGACCATCGTTACTGCCACACCTAAGATAAGAGCGCTTACTCATATTAAATTGGGTTTGATTATTAATTTTGCATTGCAGAAAGAGTATTTCCAGCAGTATGAGGCCGGGCTGCAGAGTCTGTGTAATTCCTACCAAACTCGGGCAGAGTCACGGGCACGAGCCGTGGAGGAGAAGAGCAGCGGGGCAGAAGCCAAACTTCGGGAGTCTGAGGAGAAACTCCGCAAACTCAGAACCAACATTGTCGCTCTTCTGCAGAAAGTCCAGGAGGTCTGAAACACACACACGCATGCTCACTTTACTGCAATTACACACATAACATTCCTCTAGAAATCACGTTTGCTATTTGTTTAGATTTTTGTAGGCCTTTGTCAAGGATATTTGAATGACTTATCAATGGGACAAACTGCTCTTTGTTAGGAAATCTCACTTTTTTTATGTTTACTTTGTTCCACAGGACATTGAGATCAGCAGTGATGATGAACTGGATGCCTACATTGAAGATTTGGTCACAAAGGGAGAGTGAAATCCCGCATCTCCTCTGTTTTACCTACATTTTCATGTCTTTCTGACGGCTAACTGCAGACGATTGCTGGTCAGCCGCATCTTCATCCCTGTACTGTAACAATGCAGCAAGAGCCAACTTCACTTGCCAATATCAATTTTTAGTTCAAAACAACTCAGGCCATCAACTCAGCCTTGGAGCAGGTTTAACTTGTGGGCCGCAGGTGATGACAGATACAGATGGTTTCATAGAACCTGCAGTTGGAAAACTTTGTTCGGTTTTACTCTACATGGAGGTTTTGAGTTCGTGTTGGCTGTTTTAGGATCTCAGTGTTGTAAAGCTTCATTCTCAACCCGATTTCATGGAAGAGTCTGCAGCTGTTCTCACAGCTCGCATTGATCGCTTTCAAACCCCTTTGACATTTTGAGTTTGAAAATGGGCTTTAACTTGCTGCTATGTTCTCTAAATTGTTTCAAGTTTGAGCTCCTTTCGGTTCATTTTCCATGTACTTGGATGTGATATTTAGTTTGTTTATTTTTTAATCCCCGGTTTCTTTTGAATAAACACTGATATGATGCTGTTAACCTCTTCGGTTACAGTATTCAGTCATCTTTATATCTGAGAATATTTTTAAAAAAGTTTTATTAAAACAGTCCAATAAAGTTTAGGATGTACATGTGGTCTTATGATTCTGTTTGTCTTTGGGGGGCATAATAGCTAATGTTAAATATGCACACTTAAAGTCAAGTTGTTAATGTCATATTTTGCAAAGCTGCTAGTACAGTTTAAATGTATTGAATATTTTAATGTTGGAAATGAATGACATCTATTTTGTTAAACGTACTATATCTTTAAAGGTACCTTACATTTGTAAACCTTCACAGAGCTCAATTATTTTGGCGTTCTGAATTTAAATAATTGATAAATGATGGGTCCCGTGCATATTTTTAGGGGATAGTTTCCAGAACAGGCTATGTATCATACCTCACAGGAAATTTCTAGAAATGTTCCTTTTAATAGTCAATATCAAAATTCTAAATGGCAGATTGATTTGGGCAACATGCACAGGGACAGTTTACAGGAATGGTGTGAATTTATGAAGTAATAGAGAAATTATCTATCGGCTAAATGTTAAAATAAGAGTAACAAAACATTAAGGAAGCGGTTACCCACAGCGTAAATAAAAGGAAAAATGATTACAAGGATTGTGTGACATTTTGAATTATTAAAAAATAAATCATGTAATATTTGTAACTGATTAAATACATTTTTATGCATTTTTTTTATTTTTAAATGCATTGTATTTATTAATATTACTTTCATATATAAAATTAATCTTTATTTTGTAGTTAACTTGCTGGTTAATTTCAAAAACAAAATGAAATGTAATGGGCTTTACCAAACAACCTTTTATGCACTGCTGTGCGTTTATGAGACGCAGAGATTAGCTCAGCAATTTAAAAAAAAAGCATAAGAAATCAAGATTCATTTAAACAAAATACAAATCATGTTCTCTCTTTTCTGAGGTGGACATCTGTTATTCTGTGCGTCTTTTTAAAACGCTTGATGCTGGTCGCTACTTGCTGCCAGTATACACTTATAAGTATAAAGCTTCTAAAAGTTGGTTTTCACAGTTGATGCGATAAAATCCAGGTTTAGCTCTGCCCCTAATCAAGCTGTTACTAGGCATACTTGAAACCAGGCAGGTGTGCTGAGGCAAGTTGGAGAAAAAGTGCAGGACATAAATATATGACCACTGCCCTGGATTTTGAACCAGTTTTGTTTCCCCAAAGAACCTTTAAGTAAACAGTTCTTAATAGAACCATTTTGTCTCAGTGTGCTAATAATCAAAATAACCTTTTTTTACTGTAAAGAACATTTTGTGGAATGCAATGTTCCATGGAAGGTTCTTTGTGGAGCCACTGATGCCAATTAAGAAACTTTATTTTCAAGAGTGTACGAGTGAGACTCATATAAAAGGCGATAAACAAACATATAGGTCACTTGATGAACCTATAAACTTGACTCAAACATTCTTCAAAAATCCTGATAAGAATCATGTTATAACATAAGAGAACATGTAAAAAATCATTTGGCATTTTATCAACAAGCCTTACAAGGTTTATATTTTAGCTGCTCTGTTGTGATGGCTTGGGTCATTTCATTCTGTCAGCAGATAGCTGGAGAGTCTTTGGTGTTCATGTTTCTCTGATGCTATGTGATGCTGAGGATTCTCTCTCCTCCCTTGCTGAGTTTCACATGATCAGACTTAACCCTGTTTTAAAAGACAGAAACAAACGCATTGTGAGGTAAATCCACAACTCAGGTTATTAAATAAAATAAATCTGTAACATAGTGTTTGATGTGTTTTATGTGCTTTAAATGTGATTGATTCACACAATTATAAACCCTGAGACTGCAAAAAATCGATAGATTTTGTAAATTTAGGTAGGTTTTAAGGTTATCAAGCATTTTAGATTGTAATATAGAGGCAACCACGCTGCCAAAAGTGGCACAGATGGGATAACTATATAAAAAAGTATCATTTCAATATTGCATATTCACACAATTAAACAACACCTGGTGAGGGTAAAAAATAGATTGAAGGAAAATTTGTATTTAAATACATTTGTGCTGTTCGTTTTGATCCGTACGTCAAATAAAAACCAAAACATGTACGTATACGGCACGCACGTATTTGGCATAGAGTGCATATGGTACGAATTTTGTTAGCGTGCATATGATACGCAGTTTTCAAACAACACTGATTCTAACCATCTCATAGCAAATACACGCCAAAGTCCATTATTGCGTCTCAATACCACTGGTTTTCGTAATTATTTGACGTACTATTTATATATATATATATAGATATATAGATATATATCTATATATATATATATATATATATAGATATATATATATATGGCCTAATTAAGTGCTTAATTAAATGCAAACGTTGGAGAAATGCAATATTTTTCCCATCTGCGTACAATTAGACGCAAAATAAACCTTGTCTTTCTTCTCTTGAAAGCTTTACTCCACACGGAGTTCCAGACCGCCGCGCGTAACGCTGGACTGCCCCAGATGTACAGCGCAGGTGTGCTGAGCGCGTTAAATCGCGCCATGATCGCGAAAAGATTCGTGGCCTCATTTTTGAACCTCAGCCCGTTCTTAGTCACATATTTTACTGAGATGTTCACAAAAGACGGAGCCCATAAGATGAGAAAACAAATGACCACAAAAACGATAATGCGCAGCGATTCTTTCTTGCTGTCCTTGTCGCTGCTGGGCGCTTCTCGGCTGAGCTGATACCTCGTGATCATGTACAGCTTGATGGTCATTAAAACTTTGACGGCCACAATCACCTGCAGAACTATGACCCCGAAAGCGTTCATTTGAGCGGCGAACGCAACTGGCACGACGCTCTGAACGGTTAGAATGGAATAAGTGTAGATCCAACAAAGCGCGCAGACGCCAATTACAACCCCGTGCGTAATGTACCGCTTGTAGAAGAAGGGGTGACACACGGCCAGGTATCTATCAAACTGTGCAAACACAAACGTCAACACGTTCACTCCTAGAAATGATGGTAAGATGTAATATGTGCCGTTCCGGGACGGATAGCCCTCTTGGACGTCAAACAGGCCGAGGTAGAAGACAGAGAGGCCGGTTAAAGTGTCACTGATGCTGGTGTTTAACATGAAAATGAAGCGGTTTTGGGAGCGCAGAGCTCTGGTGCTCATGATGCTGACGACCACTGACCCTGCCAACAGAGTCGAAACTGTAGCGAACAGAATGTGAAAAATAAAAATAAAAAAATCTTCAGGACGCGAGAAGTCGACGGAGAGCGGAACGGTTGCGTTAAAGGCGAGCATTGTAATACGCGTGTCGGAGACAGAGGACACTGGTGCTGGTTACACGCTGTTTAAGTAGATGCGGCTCATTCCCATTAGACTGAAATTCGACTTTGACGAATTGTTCAGATCGTCTCATGTCTAATGGGAATTGTCTGTACTAGAGATTTTTATTTGCTTGCTGTCAGAGCTTTTTGGGCCTACAGCATCTATTTTTTACAAGGCGACAGGATTTATATGAATTTTTGAAATGCAAGGCAGGATTTTCTGTGAATTACAGTAATTCACTGTAAATTACATGTTCTTTTATACTTCCAAAAATTGAGAACTGTACTGTCAAATTAACTTAATATGTTAAATGTTTAATAGATTTTTACTGTGCATTTTTTTACTGTGTAATTTTTTCACTTCATGTCTTTTTCTTATTGACATGTCTGTTTGTATCTTGAAATTAATTTGTGACACAGTTTTATAATTGAATAGCCTATTCTTTCCCAATTTCCATAATGTTCTTGTTCACCCAAAACCTTTCATAAAACTCTTGAACACCCCTCTGAATTTCTCTCCGATTATAAACTTTGTAAAAAAATAGAACTTTTAAAATAAATTACTCAAAATAAAAATCTTCCAATCGGTGCATTTTTTAAGTTGTGACATGCCGTGTCTATTCCTACAACCCTATATATAAAAGGTTTAATGTGCTACTTTGTTAGTAAAAAATAAAAACCCAAATGCTTTCCTTGAACCTAAATACACCTAAATGTACACAACTTTATTTGAAAAAGGTATTTTTTTTGTTATTGCTGTTTTTTAGTTAAAAATATAAAAAAAAATATGGCTGACATACATTTGTGCCCCATAAAATGCGTTTGATTTAGAAAAGTGCATTGAAGTAAATTTGAATTTAATATCTTAAAATATATAAAATCACCTCTAGACTGATAAACTCGGTTATGCATGATGCAAATATTTTGTTAGGGACCAGTTTCCAGGAACCTACCACGCGAATCTCAGACAGTCCTCCTCCTCATTTTAAAAACGCCCCGCACTCTTATTTGTGTTCACTCGCGCGCTCTCATCATTAGCTCTCTTCAATGTAATTCTCGCCAACTCCATCGTTTTCTTACACGCCTCCGTGTTGAACCGATCACTGCGTAACGAGAACCGCTTCATGTACATGCTCAGCACATGTCTCAGTGACATCGGCCCGGGCGTCACAAATCATTATGTTGGAACTTAGGAAGTTCGTGATTATTATGATTCACCAACTCGCACTTTCTTTATGGCTTAAATTTTTCTAGGTCTGTCATATATAGCGATTCTGGTCGCCCAGGTGGACCGTTATCACGCGGTCTCAGCGCCTTTTAAATACTCGCAGCGCGCAACAGAACCCTGCTGGTGATTCTGGCCTACTGGGTTTAAGGTTTGCTAATAGCGACTGTTAACAAAAAGAGTGCAAAAAGAGTGATGTTCTTTGCTGCTTTTTTGTGGGGAACACTTTTGGTATCATTATCACAAGTGGGTTGAACATCAGATTGTTATTCATTGCCAAATTCCAGCTAGGACGCGAATCCCCGAGCAAAGAACAAATGGACGCGACAACAAGCGTTTATTTGCCATTTATCTCACCGTAATAGTGGCCGTGTGTGTTCTGATCACGATGATGCCCCTTTTTCTTCATGTTATTGTGTGTAATTTGGCGGGGTCTTCATGCTATACATTCAGAAATGATGGAACAGACCCTATGCGCATTTTGGCGCGTCTCAATCCAGTCAGCACACCTTTACTGTACATCAGAGGCAGTGTGCAACATTCCCTGCCTTACGCATGCGCGAGTTGAACTTGTCCGGACTTGTCTGGTGCATGCGCAAGAAGTTTAACAAAAGTATCAGCCACTAAGCTGGGATATTTTGTGGACTAACAAATTTCCTGTGTAAATTTGTGGGGCGGCTGTGCAAAATTCCCTGCCTTACGCATGCGCGAGTCTAACTTATCCGGACTTGTCTGGTGCATGCGCAAAAAGTTTCAGTTTGGCAGCATCCAGCATAGTGGATTAATACAGTTTCACTGCCTTGGTGTATTCCTTTTAAAGTTTGTTTTCTATTGTGTGGTATTGCTGTGCGTTAATGATTCTGTAAGTAACAATATACCTTATTATTGTAGATGTGTGATCAACTAAGTCAGGACCTTTATAAGGGCAATTTAAATCCTAGGGACAGAGACTCAGAGAGTGAAATGCTGCAACACATGGAAGCACGGTGGAGAGATTTAAGCAGTGAGATGAGAGAGCTTCAAATAAGAATGGACAGTGCTAGACAAGCATCCTTAACATCAAGATCTCCTGTTTATGGACAATATCAAAGCCTTCCCAATGTTGAACTCCGTAACACTGGATTAGGACCCTCAGTGAATGTACCCGTGTCTCTACCCTATGAGGAAACACTCTATCACGAGCCTCCTTTGCGCCAACAGCCACAATTAAACATGCAGCCACCTAATATGGCTCGTGTAGCTTCTCTGGACCACAGCATCAAAGATTGTTTCTAGAAATTCAGCGGTCAGACTCATGGCCCCTACAGCTTCTCAGCCTGCCCATCCTCAGGTACAACTGCAGCATCAGCTAAGCCCAGTGCAGCCAGCACCAGTATGCGTGCAGACACCTTATCAGTCAGCTGTTGTACCACCTGTGCTTTCCTATGTACAGCCCCAACGTCAACCAGGCTTGGTTGAGCTATCCTTAATGCACCAGCTATTCGACCAGGTGATACACAGGGATTAGAGGACTTTGCAGCAGCTGTTAATACACTGGTGGGTATGTTGAACACGATGGACAGGCCTTCTAAATTTTAACTGCAGTGTGGTTCTCACGTTGACACTTTATTGACCAAACTACAGAGACTCCTTTATAGAATACTGCCTCAATCAGCACATCATTGTGAGTGGAAGATCCCGAACTTATACACTGCCAGAGTTGCTGGAAAGGAAGTCTCAGGCAATTCAGATATCTCAACGGGTAACAGGACCGATTCATACTGAACCCTTTCGGCGAGAACAGAAATCGTTTCCTCACTCTAAAGCCAAGTCAGCCACAATCAAGTCTCACAAGCGGTGAACAACCTCAAGCCATCAGTTTGCCCCCCACTATTTAAATTTGGAAGGACCTGAGGAAGTGTTGGCACTCCGAACAATAAGACACAATCTCGTTCATCTAAGAGGAACCACTGTCTCCTTTGAGGTATCCGGTTTATCATCAGATTCAGAATGCTTTCACATCTGCAGAGCTTAATCTTGCTGAACAGTCTTGTCCAGTGGACGTTCTGAAGAGGAAATATGGACACCTAAGGGACAGTCCTTT
Organism: Enteromius afrohamiltoni; assembly: GCA_034779775.1. Lineage (NCBI taxonomy): Eukaryota > Metazoa > Chordata > Actinopteri > Cypriniformes > Cyprinidae > Enteromius > Enteromius afrohamiltoni. Next base: position 2,403,073 of record JAUYWG010000066.1, on the reverse strand, counting down.
ACAAAGCTTCAACAAAGTGCAGCCCATGCTGCTCATAGGATCAGATTATCCGCAGCTGATTTCACCAAACTGCCCAATTCATATGGGTCCACTTGGTAGCCCTATAGCTGTAAACAAATTGCTTGGCTGGACAGTTCAAGGACCAACAAAATTTCTCCAGCAACCCTCAAACATAAGCTCATGCCTCCACAATGCATTTCTTTCACCTACTCAAGAATTACGGCAACATGTTGAGCAGTTGTGGCAGCTTGACAAACTGCCATCAAGAAATGAGAAAGAAGTAGTCCGTTCCAGACAAGATAAAGCTGCACTTGCTATTTTGGATCAAGAAATCGTGTGTGTCACAATAGATGGTGTGAATCGCTACTACTACAAGAGAGGAATGAGAGTCATGGTTTATTCCTCACCTCATTGTACACCACAATGGCAAAGACTGGGTAGTGTTTACCTGCTCTTTCAGCCACAAAGTAGACCACCCTAAATGACAATCTACTGCCTGGTCCCACTCTCGGTCCACCACTGCAGGGAGTCCTGCTTAGATTCAGACAGTATACTGTTGCTGTAATTGGAGACATACAAGCTATGTTTCACCAGATCAGACTGCTACCTCAAGACCAGCCACTGCTCCGCTTTCTATGGAGGGACATGGAAAGAGATCGAACCCTGACATCTATGAATGGCAAGTACTACCATTTGGGACCACCTTTAGTCCATGCTGCGCTACATATGCTCTCCAGAGACTCATCAGAGACAACAATGAGGGTAATGAAGATGTAGCAGAGCCTGTTCAACAATCTTTCTATGTGGACAACTGTTTACAGTCATTTGGAAGTGACACAGTGTCAACATCAGGCTGACAAAATGAGAGAATTGTTGGCGACTGGTGGCTTTGACATAAGGCAGTGGGCTAGCAATGTTCCTGATGTGATTGCTCATCTACCCACTTAGGCGAAATCAGAAGGCTGCAAACTGTGGTTATCAGCAAATTGTAAAGTTGTACCTAAAATGGCAGATATGACTGCTTCTCGTTTGAGGATAAATTAACCTCCATTCTGGTCGACAGAGATGGACTGTTTTGGTCCCTACACAATCAAAATTGGCAGAAGACAAGAAAAGAGATGGGGCATAATATTTAAATGTCTCACTTCAAGGTGTGTACATCTCGACTTGTTATGTAGCATGGATACTCCTTTCCACTAGCTCTCAGACGCTTCATAGCAAGGAGAGGAAAGCCCTTTGAGCTCAACGACAGAGAAACCTAACACTCTGAAGTTGATGCCTCTAATATATAAAATAAGTAAGCCTGATCCGAGTTCTGGGGAAAAGAGTTTATTCAAGAAAGTCATGTAGCATAGCCGGTCTTCTGAGATCTTAACCCAATGTACTGTGTGTGTGACCAGATCTTATACCCTGACATCAAAGGGCAATCAAACAAAAGACAGATGCTATCAGGACCTCCTCACAGTAGGCATTGTTTCATTGTATGGACATTTGAATACTGAGGTGCAGTTACAATGTAACAACATTAGATGTTGATTCTGTCTAGGGAATACACATAATCTTTCAGAGGTGGAGATCGCGAGCTCTCTGAAGCTTTTGCGTAAATGGAACCATCTCTCCAAGAACAACTGGCCAACCAAAAAGTTTCCTTCAATTTCAACCCTCCTCACACACCTCATTTTGGAAGAGTATGGGAGAGAGAAATTAAAATCTGTTTTGTTTGTTTTATTTATATTAAACCACAGAATATGAAGAAGACTGAAGACAAACTGTAGCAAGGATCTTCAGGATGTCACAAAATTCCAGTGGCAGTGGCAGAGACCAAAATAGAAATGTTATTATTTGGATTTAAATAAGCAAACGCTTATGAGTTCATCCTGACACTAAAAGAATGATTCAGAGAATCATTTTCACATAAACTGACCTGAGTCCCACTGAAAGTCTTTGGATGTGTTTGATTGTCTCCCATTGTGAGTACAAGATATTTGCCAAATCTTAATGCAACTCTAAATAGAAGTTATTTTTGAGATGTTGCATGGTATTTTAGAAATTATAATGTGCCACGATGACATTGTATGTGACACCTGTATGTATAAGCTATGTCTGATGAGATTTTATTTTTTTGTGAATCTATAGTCCCAAAACAACTTGATAATCTAAGATGTACTAATCACTTATTATTTATAAATTTACATTTAATATACTTCTTTCTGAATTTCCATAGTGTTTGTCAGTTGCCTTTTGAACACACTTCATTTACATCAAATCATAAACTGCTTTCTGAAATCACAAATCACCTATGTTTGAAATCTTAAAGTTTACACTGTAAAAAAAAACAACACATGATAGTGTGCTGTGGTCCTCCACAGTTTGAGACCAGTGGTTTAAATCATGCAGTGCAAATGCAAAATAATTAAAGGTTCTCTTTTGAACTTCTCTTTCAATTTGTAGTCTCTTTATTTCCCCTGATATCTCTGTCAGTCACTTGTGTGTGTAATTTCCTTGTATATCTGTCACAAATAGAACATATTTGTTATACACCATAACAATCACCTCATTGTAATTAGTTTGAATGTAATATATATATATTTTAAATAAACAAAATTAAATATAAACTAAAACATGTGACCCATTCAGGTATTTCTCGGACTGTACAATTATAGTACAACTACTATACAATTATTAGAATAATGTGCATGGTGTAGAGACGTGTTTTTAAAAACTGAACTTATCTGAACTTGAGACGAGAGCTCAGCATTCAAAAAGACGTCCACAGCGCGTTCACATTGAAATATACAAAAGTACCGAGTGAATACAAATGGCAGAGTAGATCTGTTGAATAATGACATTGTGTTGTTTGCACATTAATGTAACGTTTGAATGTGAAATTACTGCAATATAAAAGTATAATATAGTCTTAGTTGCGCCATACTTATAATTTTATAGCCTATTATTCCATGCTCAAGCGCATGCATAGATTGTCGCAAAGTACCGGCTACACATCAGAGAAGATTTGTTTTCTGCGGATTTATTTCTTAATCTGGTAAAAAATAAGACTAACAACCTGTTTGTACACACCTGATTGTACCAAACTTTAAACAACAACGTTTTCTGTTTTTAGTTCCCAAAAAATATGGTACAGCTGTGTCCCATAAAATCCATTTAATTTAGAAAATTCAAACAAAAAATGCCAAACAGGTGTATTAAAGTAAATAATATTTGTAATTGATATTTTTAAATATATAAAATTGCATTGTGTATATTCAACACATCACACTATTGACATCTATATGTTTGATAAACTCGGTTATTATGCATGATGCAAATATTTTGTTAGAGGCGGAAAAAGTGAATCTCTCCACGTGAATCTCAGACAGTCCTCCTCCTCATTTTAAAAACGCCCCGCACTACTGTCTGCGTTCTTCGCGCGCTCTCATCATCAGCTCTCCTTCATACAGTATTATCATCAATACGCTCTCTTCTATGTGCACGCACTGATCCTCTCACCACTCATGAATGTTTCTCAGAGCAGTGCGGGTCTCGGGACAGTCCTGCCTCTTACTAGTTTCGAGAACGTGCTCTTGTTTCTCTTCAATATAATTCTCGCCACCGCTATCATTTTTATCAATGCCTCCGTGTTTATCGCCATCGTGATGAACCGATCGCTGCGTAACGAGAACCGCTTCATGTACATGCTCAGCACGTGTCTCAGTGACATCTGCACGGGCGTCTCGTATTATTATGCTGGAGCTATGGATGTACGCGATTATTATGATTCACCAACTCGCACTTTCTATATCGCCCTAACTTTTCTGGGTCTGTCATATATAGCGATCCTGGCCGCGCAAGCGGACCGTTATCACGCGGTCTCAGCGCCTTTCAAATACTCGCAGCGCATGACGCGCAACAGAACCCTGCTGGTGATTCTGGGATACTGGGTTTATTCTTTTTTGATAGTGGCTGTTAATAATTTGGTGCCATTAGGGGTTGCTGTAAGAGTGACGTTCCTTGCTGCTTTTGTGGGGAACTTTTTCACTCTCGTTATCATGATTGGGTTGAACGTCAGACTGTTCTTCATCGCTAAATTCCAGCTAGGACGCGAGCCCCCGAGCGAGGAACGCGACAACAAGCGCGCGTCCATTTATCTCATCGTAATAGTGGCCGTGTGTTTTCTGATAGCTTGGTTGCCCCTTTTTCTTTCTGTCATTGTGTGTAATTTTGCGGGGTCTTCATGCTATTCGTTCAAAAATGAGGGAACAGACCCTATGCGCATTTTGGCGCGTCTCAACGCGGTCATCACACCCTTACTGTACATCAGAGGCTGTGCTCCACTCAGGAGCACCATAATGAGCAAAGTCTGGAGAATACCATGCTGCAAGAGTAAAGGGTAAATCTATCACACACACGAGCACTTTCTTTCATAGAGAATCAGAAATAAAGGTACAAAAGCTGTACCTTACCTTTTCAAAAGGTAAAGGATTTTGGTATCCAAAAGTTAGTACTTAAAATGCACAGATTCAAACCTAATAGGTACAAAAGTGTATCTTTTGAAAAGGTACCACCCCAGTGGCAACTTTTGTACTTTTTTTTTCTGAGAGTGTATAAGCCTAATCTTTCTGTAGTAAACAGCTTTATCTGTACATGAATTAATTCCAGTAATGATAAATAAGTCATGAAATGATTACTTTTGTTAGTCAATAAAATCCAACATAAGACATATGGCAGGCCTTTGTTGGTTTTGAAATCTATTCATCCATTTTCCAACCTGATATATCATCTGAAGGGTCACATGGCTTGGAGCCTTTCCCAGAATCTCGGGTCACAGTCGGGGTACACCCTAAACAGACACACATTGAGACCTCCAGGCGATTTTGTCTTTGGGTTGCGGAGGAACTCATGTAAACACCCAGAAAAGCCTCTCACTGTGCTACTTTGAAACCTAGTTGTTTTTTTTATTTTCCTTCACTTATGTATTTCCTCCCATATTTATTCTCTTCCTGAATTAACCTTTTATAATTTCTCAGTTGCACTTAAATATTATGTTAAATATTATGGTGAATGCTGTTTTATCTTTTCTCAGAGTAAAGCCACAGAATATGGAGAAGATATAGACAAAATCTAGCAAGGATCTCCAGGATGTGACAAACTTCTTGAGACATGACATTTTAAAGAGGTCAAAAGAAAATGTTCTCATTTGGATTTAAATAAAGCGAATGCAAGAGTTTCTGATGAACCATTATTGCAGATATATTAGCATGGTGTATGGTTGACAGCAATTCTAACCCTAACTTGTGCAGTGTGCAGGTTTTTATTTCTGTTTTTTTTTTCTTTACCGTTTACCCCCAGTATTCATTGGGGTTAAACGGTACAAGGATGGTTCAGGGAACATGAGGAATTATTTTTACACATGAATGATCTAACTCAGAGTCCTGAGCTCCACTGAAAGTCTTTGGATGTGTTTTACTGTCACATTGTCATTGCAAAATATTAATGCATCTCTAAATGGAAATAAATGTTGTGATGCTGCATGAGATTTTGAAAAAGTGCCATGATAAATGCACATGGAAAAAGGGTAAAGCACTACAACTAAATGCTAGAGTGCAGCATAAATGTGTTTGCCCAGGCAGTGTATATTTTAATATTCAGTAAACATATGAGAATCTAAAATACACAAGTTAAAGCTAACTCTATCTACTAACATTCTTAAGAAGTAACTTGTTGAAATTATCAAGTGCCAAGAGGACATATACATGTGTATCATCTGTATGTACAAACTATGACTGATTTTTTTTGTGTGTGAATCTATAGGCTGTGCCCAAAAATAACTTTTTCATCCACTGTTTTTTTTTTTTTAATGGTTTGACAATTGTTTTTTTGATCACTTTTTATATTTAAATTGTTGCAGATACTTTTATAATTTAACATATAACCCAATTTCCATAATGTTCCACCATACATTTGCCTTAAATTATAAACTGCTTTCTGAAATCATAAATAACTCCAAAAAAAAACCCCAATAAGTTGCATTTATTATTTACTGTATCTATGTATTACAAATCATAGTTCTGCTTTGTTAATTAATAAAAATAAATAATTAAACCCGCAAATACTTTCCTTGAACCTTATACAGTGTATATTACTTTATTTTCACAAAGGTTTTCAGAAATATTTTTCAGTTTTTGTTTTTTTATCCAGGTTTAGGACAAATACACTACAATTACAATACAATTTATCCTAGGACAAAATATTTTCTATGGCCATCACCATCACATAAAAAGGTTAAATCATTAGGCCGGGTTAGGTTAGGTTTCTCTCTTAAACACCCTTTTCAACTTCTTTTTTAATCTCTTTATTGTCCCTGATAGCATATCTCTCAGAAAATTGTTTGGAAACACCTTTTGTCGAGAAAATGGGCTTTAACCCAAATAAATATAGTGTCACAGTACAGAATTAGCCTATCGCTAGGGTCCGTGTTTGTAGTGTTTGAGTCAAAGCACCTTAGCCTAGTATGCGCATTAAATCATTGCATCATATTACTGCATCTAATATTTTAAAAATGGTATAAAGATGAGTTACCGCTCAAACGTAAATATCTTAATTTGATGTTTCTTTTTAAGACTTTGAAATTGAAAGTTTATTGGGCCTTATTTTGTTCAGGATTATAGTTAATAGGTGCGTTCGAGATGCACTACACTAGCCTGCCACCGGCTGACGAGAGCAGCCCCTTGCAGTCGGGGGACGGCCGTCAGATCGGACACTTATAGGTTTCCGTAGTGTGCTGAATAAACGTCATTAACTCTTATACAATAAGAATATATATTTTCTTTATCGCCTGATCTTCATTTTCATCATGAATGTTTTGTTTGTATATCAGATATTCCATATAGAAACTGATTACATACTGGAACTTTTTTAAGAAAAAACACGCAGCACACATCATCCCTGTCATCACATAATCTGACCAATGACCAATCTGGCCTTTCGCAGCCGATTTTGAGCAACTGCAGCGCCGATCAAAGTCGGACAAATTATCTTACCAGAATGCATTGTTTTGTAAGGTGGCAGCCGCTTTAAGTCGAAAGCATCTATCAGTTTAATGTGTGTGGCGCTGGCAGGATCACTTGATTTTTTTCCCCTTATAAAAGTGGAAGAGTGAAAAATGGTGTGCGTGATGACATCATCCGTAGAAAAGCAAACTGTTGCATATGTTTTGGTGTATATCGCAAAACAAATTGCCCTCAAGCTGTTTCCATACATAATTTCACTTATTGCACAAATCATATGCAAATAGTCATATACTCCAGCATCAGCATTAGGCAATTCATTTGCAGGTGCAGTTGTATTATTGTTTTTTTGTTGTTGATATTTTGTCAATTAACTTTTATCATTGGAAATAGGTTATTTTATTTCTCCTAACCAACAACCAACAGTCGTTAAGCCATTAGCTATTATTTATTTATTAGCTATAAATAATATAGATATATATATAATATAGAAATAGTCTATAACAAAGTACAAAGACATGAAAACTCATTAAACTTGTTATTTTTTTATGTAGGCCTGTATAATTTAATGTGTATTTTTTATGGATTAAGAACAGACTTTTTGCATATGATTTGCGCAATAGGTGGAATTATGTGTGGAAAAAGCTTAAGGGCATTTTTTTTTTTTTTGCGTGATGCACCAAAAAAATTCAATTAATTTTTTAAGGATGACGTCATCACACACACCATTTTATCGGTAAAAGGCCAGTTGGATGGAAACAGGCTGGAGACAGTAAATTTCGCAAATATTCTTTTACACAAATTCTCTTTATCGACAACAAAACAGTGTAAACTAGGCTAGTGTTAAATGGAAAAATATAATGTCGACATTTACAAAATTCCATTGATAATTAGCATTTCCATCAGCTATATCAGTAAAAAATTTGAGCTAAATATTATTTCGCAAAAACTCCTTGAATGGAAACCTTTAACTTGTGTGTGTGCTAACTTTTTTCACATTTTTTCAACCCTTCTGCATAACAAACAACAATTTTAAATATTTTAAATTTCATATACAAACATAATGTAATAAAACTAAATATTTATTTTAGTTATATTTAAAGTATTATACTATGTCTTATGTTGTAATGATGACTAGCCCAAATCCTCAATATTTATATATATATATTATACACTCAACAAAAATATAAACACAACACCTTTGTTTCTGCTCCGATTTTTCATGAGATGGACTTAAAGATCTAAAA
>JAUYWG010000066.1:2382593-2394722 GCA_034779775.1 Enteromius afrohamiltoni | reverse complement strand
TTCTTTTGGTATTGCAGCCTCTGTGTTGTCTTTCGAGAGTGGGTTTTTTCCCAGTGTATTCAGAGGGCAGACAGCAAAACGAACAATGGGTGATGCATATGGTTTAAGATAAAAATGAAATTGAGCTAAAATCCTGCAACATCGCATAGAGCACCTTTCAGAAACAAAAATGTTCCAAATTTTTTTCTAAATTGACTGCAAAGAAAAAAACGAAAAGAAAAATAATAATTTTGCCATTACACACAAAACCAGTAGTTAGACTGGTCAGAGCGGCCTTAAATTTAATTGAAGGTGTTTACATGTCTGAATATTTCAATTAAAATCGGCGTATGCTTCCTATGTTAATATGATTATGCTTGCTGCGATTATGAGCATAATTGCTTTGTTATAATTGAAGTATTGCGTTTACATGAGGTAAAGTTTAATCGCAATACTGCCTTAGATCTCATAATAATCGCATTAAGAGGGTCTATGTAAACGCACTCACTACCATTGCCATAGACTAAGGGTTGTAGACATTTGCAAATGCTTTTACATGTTCTAAGTCACTTAATTTGTATAAAAATAAAATAAAAAAATAAAAATCCTGAAATAAGAGTCTCACCTGTCATAAATGAGGATGATGGTGAAGGGATGGACTCCATATCTATCTTTTTAAGTGTAGAGATTCTTTAGGACTAAAGTTTGGATGCATCCAGAATTTGAGGGATCTTTTTTGTATATTAATGATCAATTGGCATCAACCTAATTCTGCCCTGCATGCATTATTGGGTGTTCTCCCTCGTAATTTTAGAATAATTTTGCAGAATTCTGTGTGTAGGGCTTCTGTTGGATGACTGCGTTACGAAGCGGATGGGACACAGGTGGTAAGTGCAATCAAACAACAGTTTATTTAACAATGAGTTCAACTGATATGCAGAGGAGAGAATAGCAGGTTCTGCAAAGGCTTTGGATAATTAAATTGAGCAGCTACAGAAAGATGGATGGAAATTCAGTTGGATCACCTGAATTTTCAGAACCATTGCATTTGTCATTGGAGTTATGAGCAGACAGTCAGAGTCTCCTGTGCCTACACCAGCCCCTAGAGCCTTCCCAGTGCCAGCACCACGTCGCCTTTCTACACCTAGAGACCCAGAGCCTTATGCAGCTAGAACGAACTATGCACAACTGGCGCCAGCTTCAGCACAGCCTTATGCAAATATGTCAGCCCTAGATGTAGCTGCTCAGATTCCCTTAAGTACTGTTAACACTCATAGAGCTACTCAGGACACAGGGCAGCCAACTACAAATAACACAACTCTTACCGTCACGCCTTCACCTTACTATCAGCAGTCACATGCTGCACCAGCTAACTTTCTAAGGGCACAGGCTAATACCACAAGACAAGAGATAATTTACAGAGCCCACAGCCAACTGTTCCTGATTTTACCCGCAGAGACCCCAGTGAATCACCTCAAACTTGCCTTAACTAACCTACTACCAGATGAAGCTACCGAGCTATTCAAGTACCAGGTTTCAGTAGATCACCTAAAGTTAGGAGATGCTCGCCTCATTGCAGACTCCTTTCTGAATTCCTCCACCCCTTACTCAGATACATTAACAGCTCTTACTGAACGGTTTGGTCAACCCCATCAACTTGAACAAAATTGCTAACATCATGGATGCATCAGATGTTCAGTCAGGTGACACTGTAGGCTTTGAACGTTTTGCTCTTCTAAGGACCTCTGGCTATGTCGTCAAGCTCCCACCTGAAGCAGTTAATTTACAGAGTCGTGGTTCATCCCTCACCACATTGTGCAGCATAAGGGTAAGAAACAAGTGGTTTTTAACTGTTCATTTGAATTTCAAGGCCATAACCTGAACGACTATTTGCTGCCATGACCAACTTTGGGTCTATCCTTGTTAGGTGTACTCCTACGCTGTCATGAGCACCCAATTGCAATAAGCGGTGACATTTAACGGATGTTCCATCAAGTTCGACTCCTACCAGGCGACTGCCGTCTCCTTAGCTTCATATGGAGAGACTTGGACAAATCTCTGTCATTTACGCGATTCAGAGACACGTTACGGACCACAGCACACCCGAAGACAACATCAGAACCACTGTAGAAAGGAATTTGTATGTGGACAACTGCTTGAAGAGCCTTACATCTCCTCAAGAGGCAAGGCAGCTCGTAGACAAACTCTGCACACTCTTTGCAAGTGGTGGCTTTGAACTTCACCAGTGGGCAAGTAACGACGGCAACGTAGTAGATCATCTACCAACTGAGTCAAGGTCCACTAGTATAGAATTGTGGCTTTCTCGGGACCGTACGGACTCGCAAGAATCTGCACTGGGATTGAAATGTCACTGCAAATCAGTTCTCCTTGGGTATAATACCCGTCCCGTTAAATCTGGACCATGTACACTTCGGCTGTGCTTGCAACCCAGTACGTGCTTGCAACACAGTACATGCTTGCAACCCAGTACGACCCACTTGGTTTCATACTCCCATTCACCACACAAGCTAAGATTTTAGTTCAGAGACTATGGGAAACCCACAGGGACAGTTGCCAGTGTTAACAAGTATCTCACTACATCGTAGTGTCACACCTTTAAGAATTGACCCCATTCACAATGTCAAACAGATCCACATCTTCTGTGACGCATCCGAGCAGGCATATGAGTCTGTTGCCTATTTGCGCACAATGACCATGGCCATATCCAGTTAGCCTTTTTAATAGCAAGGTCCAAGGTTGCCGACTTATCAGATTTGAAGGTTGTTTGCGTAGAGCTAAAGGATTAGAGTCCTCAATTATGCACCCTATAGTCCTTGACCCACATCACTGAGTTACCAAGTTACTGATCCAACATTATGATTACAAACTCTGTCATCATAGACCAGAAAGAGTCTTTGGGGAGATAATTTTGGATACTGAGAGGACGTGAAGCTGTCCGTAAACAGCAACACCTATGCAAGGACTGTCAAAAATGCAAAAAACAACCAATTATCCCGAAAATGGCATACCTTCCACCTGCCCGACTTCTTAAACCCCCATTTTACAGCACAGGCATAGACTGTTTTGGACCATTCCAAGTTAAAATTGGCAGACGATGTGAAAAGAGGTGGGGTATCATTTTTAAATGTCTCACAACACAAAGTGTTCACCTTGACCTCCTTACATCGATTGATACAGATTCCTTTCTGATGGCCTTGAGAAGATTTGTAGCTCGCCGTGGCACACCTGCAGAGCTGTATTCAGACCATGGTACTAACTTCAATGGAGGGCAGAGAGAGCTGCAAGAAACCTTTGCTTCACTCACTTCCCAAATTCAGCTACATCTAGCTAAACAGAAAATTACATTCCACTTCAACCCACCTGAGCCCCTCACTTTGGCGGTGCTTTGGAATGAGAAAAGAAGTCAGTTAAGACTGCCCTTCGTGTTACGGTCAGCTCCCAGGTCGTAACTGAGGAAGTACTCCAAACGGTGCTCATCGAACTTGAGGGAATGCTTAACAGCAAGCCCCTCAGTTACATTTCCAGTAATGTAGCTGACCTCGACCCTGTCACCCCTAATTATCTGCTCATGGGGCAGCCAGATAGCTCCGTACCCTTCGTAGTTTACCCTGCTACAGAGATTATGGGCAGACGGAGATGGAGACAGAGTCAGGTTCTAGCCGATCAGTTCTGGCTAAGTTTCATCCTTCACTACCTGCCAACACTACAGACCCGCAACAAGTGGCACAGAGATACTAATGACCTTTCTACTGGAACCATCGTAATGCTTGTTGATCCACAAATACCACGAGCACTATGGTTAGTAGGCAAAGTTGCAAAGACGTTCCAAGGTTCTGATGGTCATATCAGAGCTGCAGAGATCCAAGTTAAGGACAAAACCTACATTTGACCTGTTGCTTATTCTTTGCTATTTTCAGACCACTCACTGTTACCACTCAACCTAACTAACAGTAAACTTCTAACTCAGATGAGTCCTATGTGTTCTCACCAACACACCAGTGCTGATACAATCCACCTGTTTCAGCCTAAATAAAATCCTCTCTAAAATTCCTCCAAAACACAAACTTCATGATTCTGTGATTCCATTCTTACCAAGTGATGAGCAAATCAAACAGAATGATTGGTTCTCAAGTGTATATAAACACAGTGACATCTTTATCAGAGACACAAAGCAGTGGATAAGTAGAATAGAGAGCTCAAGTATTAATGCCCAAGATAGACCAAGTTCAAGTGGTAATGTTCAAGATCAACCAAGCTCAAGTGGCAATATTCAGTCTATCGAGTAGATCAAGAAGAAGTTCTGCCTCAAGATGTTCAACATTATCATCAACTTCTTCAGCACGCATCAAGGCAGAGGCCGATATAGCAGCCTTGTTGGTACGCCAAGATTTAATGAAGGTGAAAAGTACTTAAGGACTCCAGCGTGCATAGCATTAAAAGTGATGTGACACGCTATTATGACAGAAGGAATTTCAAGTTGATAAAGGACAACAGACCACTGAGGCATTTAATGCTGATGCAAAATCATTTATTCCAAATCAACAAATGGTTTCTTCAGGTGCAAATGTAAACAAGAGGAATGTTTCTCAAGCCATTTACACTAAGATAATTTCAAATTCAAGTCAGCATGGTAATGTGAATGTAAGTGCCCAGTATGGAAACAGTCCAAGAGATGGTTCAAATACTGATCAAATTTTACATGTTATGGATAAACAAAATGAAATTACATCTTTACTGGTTCAACAACAGTGGTGTGGAGCGTAAAACTGACAGCTCTAGTGATCGCTTAATTGATCTACTTTCTTGAGCAGTACACCAGGGGTCATCCAAGAGAGATTATAAGGAGTTGTCAGCATATGCTTGCAGATCATGGTTATTTAAGGGCTAAAGCTTTACTACAAGAGCATTTTGGTGACCAGCATAAAATTGCATCTGATTGAAAGGAAATCAGAAATTGGAACTAATAGAAAAGACAATGTTTCTATCAGCAAAAAGAGTTGTTTGTTTTGCAAATGTGAACACACTTTGGAATTGTGCCCTCTATTGGAGCCTTTCATGCAATGTGTGTAATTTTAAACACCCTAGTATACTTCACATCTTTTCAAGAGAAAATGTGACTGAAAATGTTTCTCACTGCAAGTGAGAAAACAAATGGAGACTGTAATGGGCAGTGATCCTGAATCTATTGAGTCCAGTGGATATATTGGGGCTGGTGAATATGATTGCAAGCTTTTTATTGTTCCTGTGCAAGTGTAATCTAAAAGAGGAAATAAAACTGTGCTTTTCTAGACTAAGGAAGCACAGCAGTGTTTTGTACATCTGGATTGATGAATAGACTTGGTCTTTCAGGTAAAAGGACTAATATTCTCTTGCGTACTATGGGTCAGGAGAAAGTTACATCTACCCATGTTGTTTCTGGGTTAGAAGTAGCTGGTCTGGATGAAGAAGACTTTTTGGAGTGGCCTGATGCATATACACACGAGACCATGCCTGTGCATAGCAGAAACATCCCAAATCAAAAGGATTTGCAAGCATGGCCATTTGAATTTGCCTGACATTGACTCTGATACTGAGCTGCTTATAGGAATAAATGCCCCAAGAGTCATGGAGCCGCTTCAAGTGTTGGTAAAAGACCCTACGCAATTAAAACTAGATTGGGATGGACAGTAAATGGTCCACTAAGAGGAGACGGAGACAATCAACCTGCTGATGTTTCAGTCAATAGGATGTCTGTTTCAAACTTGGGAGAACTTTGGCAGCAGCAATTTGAGGTTGATTTTCCAGAGTGTAGCAAAAATGAAGAAGTTGGGTTGGGACCTACTTCCTGTGGAGAGGGAGCTCGGTGTACAGTGGTGTATTCAATCTGATGTCTACAAGTTCAAAATTGTGTTGCAGCAGAGACCTTCACCTAAAAGGGGCATCCTTGCTACTGTAAGTTCTGTTTATTATCCCTTAGGAATTCTGTCACCAGTGACATTATGTGCAAAAAAGTCTTGTTTTGCCCTGGCATACATTCTGAGCGTTTTTCTGGTTGATCTTCTTGTGTTTATTTGGACTGTCTCTTGGATTTTGTATCATTGCCGCCTGCCCCGAACTTTCTGCCTGTTTCTTCGACTACGATTGTGCGTTGTCCCTACTGATACTGTTTGCTTGTTACTGACCCCTGCCTGTCTGACTCTGTCAATAAAATCACGCTGCAAATGGATCCCTGTGAGTCTGCTGATTCATTACACTACCTTTGGATTTCTCCAGATAAACCTCGATAAACTGTTTTGGACTCTTCGGAATTAAAAGTAGGAGAAGTATCGTGAAGAGATACGGTGTTATCTTCACGTGCCTAGCTATCCGTGCTGTTCATATTGAAGTGGTGCCGTCATTCGAAACCGATTCCTTTATAAATGCATAGCGGCGATTTATCACAAGACGTGGACAAGTTGTAGAAATACGATCTGATAATGGAACAAATTTTCTTGGTGCAGAACGTCAGTTGAGAGAAGCTATAGAAGATTGGAATCAATCTCAGATCAACAGTTTGCTTCTTCAGAAAGGAATCAAATGCATATCTATGATCAAGCATCACATCAGAATACAATTCCTGCTTGTATTTCAGGTACTTCTGTTTATTAATTAGTCCCGTGTAATTTTCTACCTTTAATATAATGTATTTTTTATTAATTCTGTTGTATTTATATAACTTATTGTGTTTGCTCATTTACAAGTTGACTGCATTGAGGAAATCTCCCAGACTCATGGTTTTGGACACAGGTCATCAAGTATAAACAGTACTGAGGTATGTAAATCTATTCCCCTTATTAAGCCGTCTCGTTTGACCAGAAACAATCATTTAAAAGTATCATTTAAATCTTGGTCTCTTGCCATTTCAGATAAAATAGGAAATTAGGAGACTAACATTGATTTCCTTAGAACAGAGCTTCATGAACAGGCTCCTTAACACAATACAAAAACAACCACCAGACAGATTCCATCTTTCCAGGCGTTTCTCTTGCAATCTTCGCTCAAATCATTGCTCCTTGCATGTGTATGCCATTGTATCATCACTTGGCAGTTTTTCTATGGATATTGGTTGATAATGATAATCTGTTCACAGAACCAAAACACTGAGATGTGAAGCTGTTATCCGGAGCCTCATACTGTACCTTGGCTAGTAAGAAGAAGAACTGTTTGGAAGGTAAAGCATATTTTGTTCAATGACATTTTAAAATTGCTCTTGGAGGGCCTGTGTCTTTCTGAGGTTAGTTCACCCAAAAATTAAAAATTCTTTCATTAATTACTCACCCTTGTGTTGTTCCGAACACATAAGACCATTGTTCATCTTCAGAACACAAATTAAGATTTTTTTGATGATATCAGAGAGCTATCTGACCCTCCATGGACAGTAACACAACTGAAATGATCCGAGGTCCAGAAACATGGTAAAAACATCAGTAAAACAGTCCATGTGACATCCGTGGATCAACTTCAGTCTTGCCATGCTGAGAATACTTTTGTGGCACAATGAAAACAAAAATATCATTTAACCCAACCATTCCTCTCCCGTGACTTACGTCTTCCACCATTTTAGAGAGCATCACAATGTAAGCCTGGGATCTTTTCAGTTGCTGTCTATAGAGATTCTAATTTCTCTCTAATCTCATCAAAAATATCTTAATTTGTGTTCTGAAGATGAACAAAGGTCTTACGGTTTTAAAACGAAGTTCCCCACCCCTGATGTATAGGTTTACCTTAAATTTATGGCTAAGGGTAACATTATTTGGCTGTAATGGCTCTTATGTTATGTTCGACTGATGTTTTACTAAACCTATAGCTCACTGTTAAACAGGCTTGAGTCAGTTTAGCGTAATCTGTACTGTTTAACTTAAGCTTTGATTTTAGCAGTACATTTCAAGTCATTTATTCAATCTTTTTTAACTATGTGCAGGAGGACAACCATAATGACACACCTCAAGACAACCTCAAGACTCTGTTTGTCCATGGAGCTGATGGAAAGGATCCAACAGATGTATTTATTATTCTTGAAGACAAGAAGATCCTGCTGGGATGTCACAATACTGCTAAAGACTATTGGGATTAAATTTATACCCTCAACCTCACATATCCCAGAGCACCGTTACATTTTTGAGGTGTTTCCGAAATGTTTTCTGGAATACAGTTGTGTGACTGACTCATTGTTTAACTTGTGAAAAAACTTGTGGATTTAAATGCAGACAAAATTACTATGTTTTTAGTAATATTTACGTATTTTTAATAAATGTATTAAAATATTAAATAAAACCTACCTTTTAACAATAGGTAAAATGTACTTAATATTTTAAGGACAACTGTGTATTATTATTTTTAAAAAAAATATATAGACTTTATCTAAATGCTTAGAGTAAATGCAATTCCTAAATTAAATAGAATTAAGTAATATTTACTTAATAAATGTTAAGTCAATTAATACATAGATTTTACTTGCTTCTGGTAAATGAGTTTTACCTAAAATTACAGCAGTACAGAGTGCAAATTGTTACGGGGATTTTATTAAGTAAATTTTACAAGTTATTTTTTTCAGTGAAGTCAGAGACTAACTATGCATCAATGTTTTCTGAAAATATTGTGCATTCTTTTCATATCCAAGAGAGACTGTGTTTCATTTTAAAAAATCACCAAAATCTGTTGTTCATCAAGGGGTGCCTAAACTTTACTTCTAGGTGTGTAGCTCATTTAGGTTGACATCACTATCTATTTGACTATCTGTCAAAATATTTGATTTTTTATTTTTTTTCCTCCATTTTTCTCAAATGATATTTTTTCTCAGTAAGACACAAAGCCAAAACTCAATGGACCTACAGGCAATTTTGCACAGCTTTAGGGTTGCTCTTTTCAAAACTGTACTTTTGCTGTGATTTTTCTTGGGTCAAGTCCTTTACTAGTGTTTTGAAGAGTGGATGTCTCTCTGACACCTGTTTCATGTTGATGTGTGGGGCTCTCAACACACAGAAAGACAATGGTCAATGGTCGCCATCTAGTGGTGTAATAAAACCTTTCTGAACGAATTCTACATCAACCTCAGATCTTCTTGGCTTATGAATTCGTCTGTCAGAAGGTTATACAAGTGGGCAATAATAAAAAGATTTATGGTTTATGGTCAAGAAGCATTAAATGAGGTTTGAGTATTAAAACAAAATTTCAAATCCTGAGTTTTCAGTTTTGGTTAATTTGTACTGATGTTCCCACATCAGTAGATGATAAAAATAAATTAAATAATATAAAATATAAATAAATAAAAACTTGGAAGTCATTCAAAAATATTAGCAGTAGCTTCTCTAAAATGTGAGTTCTAAACATATTTGGAAATGTGAAAATCAATTTGTTTTAAAGAGGTTTAAAAGAATGACTTGAGAAGAACCGAACAAACTTTTTTGCTAAAACCTTTCCAGTGTAAGTTGATATTAATTATAAATATTACTGATAGTAAAACATAAAGTGTTGTACAAGATCAAGTATAACTTAACCAGAAGTAGCACAATTACTAAACTGTGTTATAGAGACTAATCATCAGACTTTCTAATGTAAAGTAACGAAAATCAAAATAAAGCTCTGTAAACACTTTCCATTTTTACTTCACTATAGTGGCCCCAGCGGAGAATGAAGCATTCTACTCAAAAGAGTGGTTTTCATTCTTCGCATGAACAATTAGGCCAAATACAGGAAACGTGTCATGCACAGCTAAGTGCAAAGACCACAAACCACCCGGTGTCAATTATTTCATGGTCACTTCCTGGTGACTTACATGTTCTCTGTCTGAACATTTATTAATCTATATTCCTGTTTCCTCTGTAGTATTTGGCTCCCATCATTACTGCCTGATTGTGTCCAGGTGTTGCAGGAATTTACACAGTGACCATCGAGGACCATCATGTAGTGATTGGAGTTGTCTTAGTGCAAAGTCCAGGAAAGTCCCTCTGGTGTGGTCCTCAAGGGAATAATCTTTTTGGAGGCAAATATACCTTGATGTTGGATCTGTTCTTTGGTCAAGTCTTATGTAACAATGGATGAGCTCAGAGATGTATCACAATGTAACTTTAATCAAATATGCAATAAACCAAAAATAAGGAACAGAAACCAAGGATACCTGAGAATCTGAATTAGAAACCACAAGAGCAGAACTGAGGACAACTACATCCCCAAAAGAGACCAGGAAATGTATAAACAGGGTAATAGACTAGGGAGTAATGAGAAGAGGCAAAAGAACTACAAACAGACCACGAAAGAGACAGGAAACAGGAAACTAGTCTAAACAAAGCTCAATCAGAACATCTGATATCTTTCCATATTTATACTGCTCCAGATGCATAACCAAGAAGTGCCTCATCAGAAGTGGGTTTTCATTTTAATTTTCGTCAGTGTTAACGGTAAGGTATATCCTCATAATGTTTTTTTTATCATTAGCTGTTCATTAATTTTCTCTGGTCGGCTAACTTAATTAAGCTTCTTTGGTAGTTGGTGCTCTTCTATTCTTAAAATATCATCAATGCAACAAACATTTTTCTCAGTAAATGCGTGGTTTAAATGTGCTGTTCAGATCAGAATTGACAATCACCATTTAGTGTCAGTCTTGAAATGCTTAACCACAAGTTTTTTTGTGTGAAAAGGCATATTTTTTGTTCAGTATAAAATAAGTAGTAAGAGTATGAGGATGTTGTGGCTTATATGAAATTTGTAATTTGAAGAAATGGATTTGTGGAACCACTCAGTAAGTCCACCTCCCCACCTCTGGATGTTGAATTATTGCCACATATCATAAAAAACATCAGCTTTATCACTTTAATGGAATTGAGAGCTGGCCGCAGTTAAGGGTCCTCACTTTCTTTGAGGATCAAAGTTAGGTGGCAGTCAAGTCATTTAGTGGAAGTCAAATTGTTTGTGGAAAGTCAACACAATTGTTCAATTCTGTGAAAAACTAACTTGTACCAAAAAAAACGACCCTACCTTTTTGGGCTAAGACAAATATGTCCAAATATTTAGCTTGTAGTGGTGCATATTTTGCCACTTTAAACACAATTCACTGGTCAGGAAATTGACAAGAACTGTGCTTTTGCGATTCACAAATTTGCAATTTTTTGATTAAGAAACACGTTTCTGCTCACTAAAGTCAAGCGTTAAATACAAACAGAAGTATCAAGGCATTTTCAAATGTCAGAGGAGTGTTTTGTGCTTCAGTTATGTATGCTTCATTTTTGACCTGCAAAAAAAAGGAAGGCAAGCATAACACACACAGACCAACAAAATATGATGCATATTTAATGCATACTCGTATTGTTTCAGTTCTGGTGAACGGTGAATGGGATGAGCTGCAGACAGTGATGGAGGGGGATGCTCTCACTCTGCATACAGGAGCTCAGCAAAATAAAGACACTGAGATAATATGGTTTTTTAAAAGCGGCAATACCTCCCGCATAGCACAGATGAATAACGGGAAGGTTTTCACACATTATGAAAAGAGACTTGCTGACAGATTACAAGTAGATGAAAAGACTGGATCACTGACCATCAGGAACATCAGTCCCAGTGATTCTGGAGTTTATGAAGTATCTATCACCATCAGTTTACGTGTCTCTGATAGGAAGATCAAAGTCCATGTATATGGTAAGTTACAACTGCTACCAAACCATAAATAGTGCATTAATATTATCTGCTGAATGTTGCAGTCTCATAAAAAACAAACAAATGTTTTCACTGGAATTTCAGTATTTAAAAAGATAAATCTTTGTACCTTATTTGTACCATTTGAAAACCCACCAATCCCCTTCTTTTCTCATCAAGCGGCTGTCTCTGTACCTGTTATTGAGAGCAAATCAGTGGTTCTTGTCCAACAATGTACAGGTAAGTCTTTTTAGCCAGTTCAGCAGCTTGCCATCTTGTCCTGTAGGGTCATTACAGGAGCTTGATTTTGACTTATTAAAGAAACAAAATATTGAACTTTAATATTGTAATGTTACATATTCAAATCAATTGTCTACCAGGTACTTTAAAGCTGCCACAGAAGATAGAGGACACCTGCTCTGTGTTGTGCTCTGTAAGAAACGGTGGAGGTGTGTTCATCTCGTGGTATAAAGGAGGTGTAAT
>JAUYWG010000066.1:2358218-2379030 GCA_034779775.1 Enteromius afrohamiltoni | reverse complement strand
AATGTAAAGGAAATATTTTTAATGTAAGATTATTCCCCAAAATTGATTAACGAAGTAATTTGTTTATTTCATTTCCCTGAGTTCTTACAAGTGCCACAGGCTGATAGCCTCCATGCCACGCCGCATCGAAGCAGTCATTTCTGCAAAAGGATTCCCGACCAAGTATTGAGTGCATAACTGAACATAATTATTTGAAGGTAAAAGTCAACCTATTAAAAACACTATTCATATTGGATGAAATATGCTATTTTTTTGAGGTTTTCATGAGCTGTAGAAGGACCTGTATCTATACTTGACTCTCCACTTTGACTTACAACTTGCTGAAGTTTCTTTTGTCTGGCTGCTTCTTCCTGTTTCTTGCGGAGCTCCAGCTCTTCCTGTCGTTTAGTGGCCACCTTCTTCTTGGCTTTCTCCTCAGCCAATCGTTCAACTCGCAGCTGAGAAACACAGATTATGAAAAACTTTAGAATCAAGTACTCCTACTTAACACTAGAAAAATGGGTGTGGCTTTCCTCCAAGTCTTAAGATCTTCAGTACCATGTCATTTTTCTTTTCCAGCTGTGCCATCTTTTCTTCAATCTTCTTTTTCTTTTCCTGCTCCTTTTCCTTTTCACCTTTTACTCGAGCCTCAATCACCCGTTTCAAACGCTCGTCCCTCTTCCTAAAGCGGACAGAATTCACTTTTGATTCCTGATTTGCATTCATACTTAAACCAGTTATGAATTCAGATTTACAGAATAGTACTTAAATAAATGGTGGGCCGTCTGGGCCAGCAAAGCCTTCTCTACTGGCCTAAACACTATCAGAATCACTGAGTTTTACTTTATTTTTCTATGAACGTGTATTAAACTATCTCCAATAGTCTATTCTCTTCATTTCATAGCTTTTCTCTTGGATGCGCTGCTTCCAGTAGTGCATGTTCATATTAAAGCTTTTATCCAATCATGTTTATATATTCACACCTCTTCATTTCCTCCTGTTTCTTTCGTCTCTCCTCCTCAATCTTTTTCTTTCGCTCATTCTCTTGTTCTATTTTCTTGTTCAAGGCGTCCCACTTCTGCCGTTCTCGCTCCTGGAGGGAGAAAAGTGATCATTTTAGAGCAGCAATTAAGGGTGATGTTTCAAAGGAGGATGATGGAAGCTAGCATGAAATAAAAATACACCACATAAAAGGACAGGTTGTTGCTTTTACGTGAAAGAAAAAAAACAAACAAAAAAAAAAAAAGCTAACACACAACAAACAGACTGAAGGCTAATGTTTCAGACACAAAAGGCGCAAACGTGAACTTCCCAAACCACAAAAACACCACCTGAGGGATGAGGTTAAGGTTGAATGGTGCAGTGTCAGTCCAAATGTCCATTAAAAAGGAAGTTCAGTATGAGTTTCACTGCTGTTTAAAAGTTTGGGCAAGACTTGTTTAAAACAACATCAATGTTTTAAAAATGCAATTTATTCCCGGGATCATCGCCGAATTTTCAGTATCATTAACAGCCATTCTAATGTGTCAATACATTTTTCAATGTCTTTGATTAATAAAGCTAAAACAAATAAAAATATAAAAACCCAACATGCATATAAAATAGAACGGGTTATAACACCATCAATTTCTCCAGTGTCATTTTTGATCAATTTAACGGAAAAGCATTAATTTCTTTAAAATAAATACACAAATAAATCAATATTATCCTACTAACCCAAACTTTTGAACAGTACAAACAAATGGCCATGCGTAGTCAAACAGAAATAAATAGCTGTGACTGACATGGAAATGACCGCAGCCTTGATTGACTGTTTATACTCACCACAGAGCCAGAGCCCAACTGAAGGGGAAAGACAGGAAGTACAATTACAAACTAGATAACTCTACTTGGAGAAGCACATGTTTACAGGTCAATGCAACCAAACCTATTACTCCAAAATATCCCTGCTTACCTTGGAATCGGTTTTGGTGGCAGATTGTTTGATGAAGGATTTCATGATGGAGCTGCGGCCCAGAGACCCAGGCGTCATCATCAGCATCTGGTTCTTCTGCACAGTGTGCATGAACGAGCGCATGTGTGGAGGGTTACTCTACAGGGACATAACAAACCAACAGATAATGGATTGTCTTGTCTGATTAAAGACTTGCTAATCCAATCTTCAAGAAATCTTTAAAATTCCTTTTTACAAATGCAAACAACCGTCATGAGGAAGGAAAGCTGTTCTTCACAACAAGACTCAAGTGGCTTAATAATGGATTCACTTTGGTGGATGGGCAGCATTATGGGAGGTTAGAGATGCTCATACCGTGAGGCACTTCTTTGGAGGAGATAGTTTTTTCTTGGGTGTGTGGTTTTCCTGAGCAGCTAGCCGCTTTGTGCCTGAACGTGTAGGCCTGATAGAGAAACAGAGATGCATATATATATATATATATATATATACACATATACATACACACACACACTTATATAAAAAATAAATAATATAATGTAATATAATATAATATGCAAGCATACACACCATAAAAGACTATTAGAAAACATATTACATACATCCACCGACTATAACGAGAAAAAATTAGTGTGCTCACCGGACTTCTCCTTTGGATTTTGGTTCATCTGTTAAAATAAGGTGAATAAATATTAAAACCCAAATCATTGCTTTGTTTTTAAACAATATCGACAGATCTGTTGGGCACACACCTCTATCTGATAGACGAGCCATTGATCTCGTAACTCGAGCGCTTTCAGAGCTGCTAGGAGTTTCGGCAATCTCGTTTACCTCACTTTCCATTTCTTCAGTCTGCTCAGGTTCTGGTTCCTATAAAATCACCCAGCCACCAGTCATTTACCAATTGCAATTACTACCATCATACCAACTGCCTGTTCACATCAAGTGCTAGAAATAGTACTGTGCAAGTGTTTTAGGCCTTTACCGTTTCCACCAACAACAGTAGTTTTAAAGCAGTTCTCTCAATATTTGCTATAGTGTTTTGTACACAAGCACTCTGAAATAAGCAAGTAGTCCACAGAGAAAAGTCATCAAGTTCATCAGATTGCGGTCGATGTTTGTACTACTCTTCAGCAACAAGAACTAGTTGGAAAGTGATCAATTATATAGTTGCTCTGTAATAGCTGTGAGTCATTTTCTTAAATTTACAAAAACGTTATCCTTATGGTTATTATCCTTGCTGTGAATCTGGCTTGTGTCTCTTAGCAAAAAGTTAAATAAAAAATCACAGCAGAAAGTTCTCCTCACCTCAGTTTGGCCGATTTCTGGTTCAGGTCTGGTTTCGGTAGCTGGTTCAGTGTGGGGTGCATCAACCCTAAAACAGAGCAGTGCAAGAGTGTTTAAAAGAGCTTCACTGATAACCGAAAGCTTATGTTTTCAATCTGACAATTGAAATAGAAAGAAAAGCACGCACTGTTCTTTGTTCTCCACATCTTCACTTCTGACATCCATACAGATGTCCTCTGGAAAGAGTGATGAAGATAGAAAACATTAAGAAACTTAAAATCACTTTAAGCAGCAAAAACGATCACCCGATAAATCCTTTTCACTCAAACTATTAGAGTTGGTGACTAGACACGAGTTTAGTTTTGCACCCGTGACTGTAAATATAAAAGCCTCACCGCTGAAAGAGCTGCTGCAGGATGAGTTTCTCAGCCTTGCTTTCTTTTTCAGAAAAGAGCGGCGGGATGCTCTGCGAACAGCTTCCTGGGTCATGCTGTGCCTGAGGCCCACCAGAGAACGGCGCGAGCGCCGCACAGATGTCCGAGACGAGTCCTGAGGTGTTGTCTGCAACCCAGATGCAGCGATGGGGATCTTATTAGCAGATCGGCCCGGAGACAAACCAGCCTTAAGCAGCGCATCTGCACTCAGACACTCCGAGGAGGGAATCTTCAACATGGCTTCAGACACCAGGATCTGACCCTCTTCAGCCACATCTTGAACGGTCTCTGCCACGTCTTCCACCACCTTTGCTTTGGCGGCACCTTTATTCCGTGTGCTGCGCTTGACCGGTTCAGTTTCAGCCGGCATAGTGGTTTTGTTGCGCCGCGTGCGGCGAGCCGGTTCCTCCATCATGCTCTCAGAGCTGTCAGTCGGCATGTGTGGAGTAATGAGCTCAGAGATGGTGTTGAGGGTCATCTGGACAGAGGAGCGACGCAGGTTGCTGCGTTTGCCCTTGGAGAAACTACAGAGAGAAAATGACATCATATACTACGTTACATTGTATGACCTTTGAAGTGCTGGCACCATGCTTTACTCTTTAAGCTACAGGGATATAGGGCTGCACAACTAATAACAATATTAGATTTTAGTAATAACTAATATATGTGTAATACACTAATGTGTGTGTACATATGCACAGAGTGCTGTACTTAAACCATAATAAATGCAAAGTTGACTGAAAGAAATTGGGTAGGAAAAAGTTCTCAAGCAACAGGGTTGACCGGGAGCTTGAGAATACGGTCAAGCAAAGCAGATTCAAACACCTGGGAGAGCTTCACACAGAAACTGGAGGAAGTGCATCAAGATGTGTTCAGGAAAAGGGCTATCAAGAAACTACTGAATCTGAAACAATGTCAGAAGTATCTTACCTGGGCTAGGGAGAAAAAGATCTGGACTGTTACAAATTTTTTTGGATGAAAGTAAATTTCGCATTTTACTAGGAGATCAAGGTCTGGAAGAATAGAGAGGCCTGAATAGTTGCTTGAAGTCCAGTGTGAAGCTTCTGAAAAAGTCAGGATTTAGGGTGCTGTGACGTCTTCCGGCGTTTGTCCATTGCGTTTCATCAAGTCTGAAGTCAACACAGCTTTCTATCTGGAGAATGGACGACTTTATGCTTCCACCTGCTGACAAGCTTTAAGGAGACTAGTGTTGTCATAAGACCCGGTGCTTCGGTACCAAGACAGTACTGAAAAATGTGAAATGTTACGGTACCAGGTTTTCAGAAGTACCGGTAGTCCCGAGCAACGGGTCGACCCGGTTCTTGCTGCGCACTGCACAGTTGCGTCTTCTTCATAAAAGCACAAAGAGATGGCGACTGGCAGTGCTACTGATGAGGTGTTGAAAAGAGAGGAAAGAGCCACGCGTGGAAGTATTTTGTTGTACCGTGACAACATTAAAGGAGATGCTGATTTCCTTTGTCATGAGGACTTTAGCACCTGCCCACAGGAACAAAAGCACTCCCCAAATGGTTTGCTGATCATGATATCACGGTGCTTGATTGACCAGCCTGACCTTAACCCTGTATGGAGTCTATGGGATATTTCCAAGAGAAAGATGAGGAACAGTTGATCCTACAATCCACATGAGCTGAAGGCTTCACATGTAATGAACGTTGTAAATAAGTTGCTTTGTTAATACAACATGAATAATCAACAGATGTTGCTGTAAACCTGTGAAATGTTTCTGTACCAAGCAAATGAACAAAGACAGTAAAAACCCTTACCGTCTTTTGCTGCGAGACTCATTGAGCTCCACTGACACTCGCTTCCTGCGGTTTGTCTTTTTCTGTGACGGAGTCTTTGGCATGAGTTCTGGCTCCGTGCTAAAATCACTGCACAACAAAACAGGTTTTAATGAGCATGTCTAATAACCTGAATCGTTTTCTGCTTTGTGTTTAACACCAGTTTCTGCGGCTATTTTAATGGCAAGAAAATGCCAAGAAATTGTCTAGGGGCAATATAACGCACTGTAGACTCGTGAGCATCTCATCACTAAAGCAGATCACAGGGTTAAAACCAACACAATCAATAAATCATTGATGGATAAAGGCTTTTGCCAGTGAGAACGAGGAGGACTAGTTAGAGTGATTCAGATGTACAAACACACAAAGTGACTAAATAAATCACAGTATGAAGTGTACAACATGCTCCACCTCACACTTACAGTGTCTCTCACCTAGAAAACATGCGATGAGCTTCCTGCTGGATCTCCTCCAGCCACACCATGTGGACATTGTCAATTTCATTAGTAAATTCCTGCAGTTTCCCATTAAAAATCTCCATGAGGGAGCGCGTGGTTTCCGGTAAGGAACTCATGTTAGCGCCCCTGGAAATGAAACAATGAAAGGTCTTGGATTGAAAACGCTGGCTAATAAAGCAACTCTGATGTAAACAGTGGCACGGGGGACAAGGGCAATTTGCATGCACGATCACAAACTAATTTTACATTATGACTGCACTGGACAGTATCCAAGGTGTCATTTTGAAAGGGATCGTGGAAAACCATGCTTCACCAGCTTCTTCGTAGCAAACTTGACAACAAAGAGAAAAAGGCCCTGCCCCTGACTCGTCAATATTCTTATGCATCCAGATCTAGCACGAAAACCGCTTCATTATTGAAAATGTCAGCTTAAAACGGAGAAATCGCGAATTTAGATGCGTTTTTCAAGACTATTTGACTGACTTATGATGGAGGTGTTACTGCACTCTAAACATAGCAGTTATAGGACTAACATCAACACTTTTAAGGCATTTTATAAACAAAATCTTTATTCCAAATTCAGGCCAAACACAGCTACAGATGAACAACCAATAGATAAAAACTTGTGTTTAGGTTGTTACGTTTATGACGCAAGAATATTTCTATTACACAAGACAAGCTACAAATATCTAAAACATGTGAAATTATTTCTGACTATCCTTAGCCAACCTAGCTAATTTAAACACCAGCAAAACAAACTTAAAACGGCATCTACCTCTTTCGCCCGTATGCAAGAAAGCGCTGCAAAAACTAAAATTTGATGATCCTGAATTATTATTCTTGCTTGTATTCTTTTAATAAAGATTAGATGCCAACTTAAAACTACAAGCTAACGTTACTTCGTGTCTTCTTCTGCTCACTGTCTCCTGTTATTCAGCCACCCGCTCAAAACGGTTTAAATAGTTTAAAATTCTGTTTTGACGAATAATGAGCTACGAACCGCCGATTCTGGGCGGGACTATATATAACAGGGAATGCAATTAGACAATGCTGCTGTCTGTCAACGAAATCTTGGCCAATCACAATCGCGAAAAATCAGGAAAGGGCGAGCTGTGCTCTCATTGGATGAAACGCATGCCTGTCATTAATTCAAACTGTCCAATGCAGGAAGAGAGCGGGGAAGTCCCCGCCCTCCATCGTGACGTTGGCGTGTTCGACATTCCGTGTGAAAACAGAGCAAAACATAACGAGTTCCGCGCTTTAATATTGGGCTCGTTTATTTTGTTTAGCGCAATCTATATAGGCTTGACAGTTGCAAATGCACTTATAAGAGTTCTTGAGATATCCAGACCGTTTTGTGTGTAGTACTAAAAAAAGAGGACGAATTATTAGGATTAAATACGAGCTTCACAGTTACCATGGTAACAGAAGCAGCTAGCTTGCTAGTGTCGTAAACGGCTCCTCGTTTGAGCAGACCCGATGCGTCTTTCTCGATAACTAGCATCATTTGTAATCTTTTCGTGTTTTAATTTCCGATTAAGATACAAATAATAGACGCCCCACAATGAAAGGACAATGTAGGTGAGTTTGTAAGCTCGCCAGGTTATTTGGTTGACTATCATTGACTAGCAGATTAACATGATGAGGTGATCTGATCACTTTGAGATTAGAAGCTTTTCTAAACAGATAGAAATATATTACATTTTCCTTCAAACAACCGTGTTTATATGTGCTTTGTTTGTTGCATTTGATTATTATACAATATATTGAATAACTAGCTGTTTTATAGCTGATTCAACATGAAACCAATGATTTACAATGACTTTTTTAAAAGTACTATGGTAATGACATGTGTATCTTGGAGTACTTAGTAAGCACCTTGCTTTACGAATAAAATATGGTGCTATTACCTCTGATACTGCCACCGTACCATGGTTTTTCACCAGAGTATCTTTTTATATGGGTTTCATAATAAACTTTGTACAGTCTGTTTGAATAAGCATAAGTCATGCTCGAACAGAAGTGTCAAAAGCACAGCAAACTAAACGTGCACACGACAGACTGACCTGCGCTTCTGTCATTATTAAATAACTCTAATCCTCTTTGCAGGATTTATTTTTAGAGGATGGACGAGACATGCAAGGTGATCAGAACCTGAAGCTCAGGTAAACGACAGTCTGCTGATGGAGACGTGCCGTCACAGACCATGAAGAAAATATTCAACTTCAAGAAGAAGAAGGGCTCCCCCAGCCCCTCCGAGACGGGGAGCGTGCTGTCGGCCAGCTATGATGTGAAGGAGAAAGACCTCGGGAAGGTCCACAAGGCTGCGTTTAGCGGAGATGTGGTCAAACTCAGACAGCTGGCCAAAAAGAATGACTTAAACCAGCTGGATAAGGAAAACAGGTAATGGTTGATTTGTGTTAGATTTTAACCTCTGACAAGTTTCTGTAATGCGGCCCCAGGTGTCACCATCAGACTTCTTCTTCGGGGCTCTTTATTTATTTAAGTATTTATTTTAAATGAGCAAAAAGAGTGTGCATATGCAATATGGATTTGGTCTGAATTTTTATTTATAATTGCCTTGTTAACATTTTCTCTCCATACCTATAATTTTTTCTTTTTCCTTGAAAATGTTTTTTCTGTACGAAATCAAGCTGAAATTAAAACATCGATACAGTAACTGTTCACAAGTCCAACATGAGATGAGGGTCCATTTTGAGTAAATGGGTCGATTTAGATTGTGATGCCTAAAGAATCGTTTAATGGTAGTATTAGTTGATACATTATCATATTTGCCGTCCTAACAGCTTAAATCCCAAGACTTATTTCCTTATGAATTGCTGCTCAAAAACATTTCTTCTTGTTATGAATGCTACAGTTCTGCTGCCTTTTATTTTTGTAGAAACTCTCATGCTCTTTTTCAGGATTCTTCAATGAATAGGGAGTTTCAAAGAACAGCATTTAGTGTCGTTATAAATGTCCTCACTTGACCTTGCAGAATAAAAATGCCTTTGCTCTTGTTTTAAACCGTTTGTAGCTTCCAGTAATTTTAATTTATTTAAATAGTATTTACTTCTTTAACCAGGAAGGTGTGTCCTAATCTAATGCTGTAATTTATCCTCTGTGATCGGCCCGCAGGACCGCGCTGCACATCGCTTGTGCCTGCGGACACACAGATGTGGTTCAGTTCTTAGTGGAGAGCAAAGCGAAGCTGAACCTCTGTGACAATCAGAACCGCTCTGCCTTAATGAAGGTACATTCAGTTTGTTCTTGTGAAGTCATATACATAGAAATACATGCTGACTGGTATGTCTTTGTTGTTAGGCGGTTCAGTGTGAACAAGACCGCTCTGTCTCTTTGCTCCTGGAACATGAGGCTGACCCCAACCTGGTGGACATCAATGGAAACACAGCGCTGCACCTGGCCGCCCGTATCCCCTCCCTCCCCGTGGTGCTGCAGCTCCTGGAGCACTCGGCCAACATCGATGCACAGAACAAGGTGAAACATTACTGTCCGACTTCACATCATCACAGTATTAACCACACACAGCAGCGCTCTGATGCATAAAGATGAAGCGTTTCATTTCTGCAATGTCAAATCGGAGACGTAATATACACTAAAATGCTTACTCATAGCCAGAAGTGCATCCTTAAATTCGTCTCGCGCATTGAAAAGTAAGATAATTAGTTTATGCGGTCGAATCTTGTTTTGTTGTGGTCTGATTGACAGGATGGCAACACTCCACTGATGCTGGCGGTGATGGAAAACCATGCAGACATGACAGAGCTTTTACTGAAGGAGGGAGCGGATGTTAATGTCAAGAATCAGGAGCAACGGTTAGAAAAATGCACTTGGATGGATTAGTTCTGTTGTCATCTTGATCTTGGTAATGTTAGGTGTTGTTCATTCAGGATGATATCGTGGAGAAATTGTGATTGCATTTCTTTTTAACAAACGTAATAAATAAACAGGAATAATGGAACAGATAAACAAATAAAAAACGATTTGTAAGCCAAAGAAATGTAGTGATTTACAAGTGTTTCATTACTGTATCTGAAAATGTGTTTAATTTCGGTTTCTGTTGTCATTTTAGTTAATTTCTACAATACATATTTACTTCAGGTTTAGTTTGTAGTTTTGGGTTAGTTATATTGTGTTATTCTTTTATTGTTTATATCATTATTGGATAGTTTTTTTACTTTATCTTTATAGAAATGTTATTATTTATATATATATGTATTAGGGTATAGTAAATGGTTTCAGCTTTAGTCATTTTAGTTGTCTTCGCAACTAATTGAAGCCTCATTAATATTATTAATAATTTATATTCTGTTTAAGAATATAAACATAAATGTCTTTTAGTCATGGACAACATTCTGTCATTGTTAAGGTCTGCGCTGATGATAGCTGCGTGCAACGGACAAATCAGCATGGTGCGTCTGCTTCTGCAGCACGACGCCGACATCACGGTGAAAGATGTTAAGGGGTGGTCTTCGGATGATTATGCGGTCATGAATGGACACCACGCGTAAGGACTTCCTTTTTTTTGCCTGCTTCCATTCACCTTTTAATTTTAAAGAATCCCTTTATTATTAGTATGTTGGTTTTACAATGAATGTTGGCCATTTTTGTTGCCATTACCGATTTGAATGCGTTTGAACTGCTGATAGTGATAGGCTCACATTAGCAGTGTTTCACTAATGGAAACTGCAAGGAGCTCACATCAGTAATCGGTCTCTTCCAGATGTTCACATCTAATTATTGAACATGGGACGAAGAGAAGATCCCTTCAGTCACCTTCCCATCTCACTGCCAGCAAAAAGAAACAGACGTCTGTGCTCAGCAGCCCCGGTGGTGTTGGGACCAGTTTGGCTTTGGGAGGACCAGCTCTGGATAGAGATGGTGAGTCTAATTGTGTTCAACTTGATTTGCATAATTGAAGGATTTCAGCGTGATTTGTACATGTACGTCAGTATTCTGCAGTGTTTTGATTCGGTTCTGTTTCCCCACTGTTGCTCCGCACTAATCTGTTGTAGCACCAGGAAGCAGGTGCGCAGGAGCAGGGAAAGGTATTGCCAATGTGTGCCGACCAGTGTGCTGTAGATCAGACACATTATTGAGAAACAGAATCAGAAAGAGCTTTATTGTCAAGTATGCTTGCACATACAAGGAATTTGTTTTGGTGTCACAGCTACCAGCAAACAGAGACAACAACAATTATTCTTTTCCATTTCGGAGATTAAAGAAATAGTTCTGAAAAAAGGAGACATTTCTGAAAATGTCCTGAATATGTACAGTTTATGCACATTTTCATTTTTGGGTGAAGTATTGCTTTAAGACACAATATTAGGAGTAGTGTGAGATCATTTAGTGTTACTTAAACTGGTAAACCACGGTGTGTCTTGTCATAGGAGCTATTATTCTTTTGTGTGTTGTATGCTTACATGCTAGATTAAAGACCTACTCACACCAAGAATGAAGTTTAAAAATGAGACTAGATGAAAAAATTCCAGTCTTTACAATTTCACTCAATGCGATGTA
The DNA here is from genome assembly GCA_034779775.1 of Enteromius afrohamiltoni. NCBI lineage: Eukaryota > Metazoa > Chordata > Actinopteri > Cypriniformes > Cyprinidae > Enteromius > Enteromius afrohamiltoni. The sequence continues at coordinate 2,367,578 of JAUYWG010000066.1, read as the reverse complement.
ATGTAAAAGTAATGTTTTACTCATGCCAAGTCACTTTTATTTATATAGCGCTTTTAACAATACAGATTGTACATGTAATGTACTTAAGTGAATAATTCACCCAATAATTAAAATTCTGTCATCATTTATTCACCCTTGAGTAGTTCCAAACCTGCAGAACAAATAAATGCATACAGATTTGGAACTACGTGAGGGTGAGTAAATGATGACAGAAGTTTAATTTTTGGGTGGATTATTCCTTTAAGACTATTTTCGCTTACTCTTTAATGTTGTGGTTTAGAAATATATGCTATAATAAAAGTGCACTGTAATAAAATGTACATATTTTGTGATGATATGCATTAAACATTATGCCACTTAATCATAAAACTTTTGAGGTCAAACTGCTTTTTTGCCCAGCATCTATTTACAAATAGGTTTTAGATATTTGACACCAAAGACTTATTAGTCTGAACCTAATGTTTTTTTTGTTGTTGTTGTTAAATGCTTAAAAAAAAAGAAGATAAAAACATTGATGTGAATAGGTCTGTAGGAATGCATTGTTTCACCACAAATGAATAGTCAGTCTGATTGGGAGTGAGTTTTTAGATTTCTAGTTATCTATATTAGCAATGGATAATTTTTTGCTATGCTCTATCTTTTAATTTATAAGCCTTTATATTTTTCTCTTCAGATACAGAAGACAATTCTCACACAGACTCGATTAGCAGGTGAGATGGCACTGATATGAGAAAAAATAAATAGTTGATCAATGCATCTACACCAGGGGTCATCAAACTCAGTCCTGGAGGGCCGGTGTCCTGCAGAGTTTAGCTCCAACCCTAATCAAACACACCTGAAGCAGCTAATCAAGCTCTTATTAGGTATACTCCACTTCCAGGCAGGTGTGTTGAGGAAAGTTGGAGAAAAACACCGGCCCTCCAGGACTGAGTTTGATGACCCCTGATCTACTCAAACTCAATACTTTCATTTTGGAAGAACATAAATTATTTTAGGAAGTGGATTTCCCCTTCCCATCATGCTATGCTCAGGGCTGAAGGAGAGTAAATGAAATGTACATTTTTTTTAAGATGATAAACATGGGAGACATGTTAATGTTTAATGCTCTTTTATGCTTGTATTTAAAAGACTTTCAGGTATGATAGTGTTTTTGGGAGGTTACCATTGTGGCAAAGTGTAGTGCATGGGCTTGGTTTGAGGACCTGATAACATGAAGTTGTTTTAATTATTGAAAAAACAACTACTTTGGGCATGCCATGTATCAAAACCATTTAATGCTTTTCTAACAAGTTGGCTAATGCCTAAAGTTAAGTAAGTCCATTGTATTATTTGTAGTGTAGAAGGATGTCTGCCTAATAATTTATTTTCCAGTTAAATGTTTTAAGTTGTTTAAGTTCAACAAGCATAAAATGTATCAATTTCATTTAAAATATATTGACCCAACTCAATTACATTTCATCACATGAATACATTTTTTTATAAGTTCGGGCAACACATTTATTGAATTGAAATCCTCCCCTCAATTAAATTGAGTTCATCCAATGAATTATTATTATTATGATTGTACAAATGATCTTTTTATCTAGCACAAAATTGTGTTCTTTTGCAGGGCATCAAAAAGTGGTGCTGCCGATTCCTGGCCTTCATCAGATGATGACGACGAGTTAGATTTGAGCCCAAAGGTATCTTTAAGCAGTTCTTAATAGCACAAGTAAAATGAATTACAAATATTGTTATATTGGATTAGGTAATACAACTCTTTTTTACAGAAACAGAAAGTAAACTTGAAGAAACTCATAAGCGCCTCAAAAAGGGAAAATGTAGAAGGTACGTTTTAATTGACTTTTTTTTTTTGTAAAGTCTGTAAGATTTATGGTTGTGCTGTTGTGATTTAAAAACCCCTACCCTCTAGCAAAGCTCCTTTAACACAAGGCATTCCCATTAGGTGGCCATCTTGGTAAGGATAGCAAACCCTATTTTCCACTTAAACAGGGAAAGAGTGGAGTGTTAAAATGTTTGGCAAAGCTTGTTACATTAACATTTCAAATCAACAATTGAAAAAAATTTAAAGGGTCCAATAAGCATTGTGATATGCTGTCTCTGTCTGTAGTCATAGCAGATCGGAATGCAGACAAATCTTGGAGCGGATCAGAGTCTGAACCAGACAGTGAGGATAAGGGTGCAATCTGCCCACCATTGTCTAGACCGCTCCCCTCCAGCAGCACCTCCTTCCAACCCCCTGTAGCAACCCCACCTGCCTCTTTACCCCACCCACCCCAGATGAGCTCCACTCCCTTCAGCAACACCCTTAAGGTAACCCCTTACTCACTGCCTGTGTGTGGTACATTGTCTAACTCGTCACTTCATTGTTTTTTTTTCAACCCAATCCACCCTGCGGTATCAGGAAGGCAGAGCGAGCCTTCTGGTTCAGATCTGCTTTCTGGTAGCAAACTAGAAATGGAGGATGATGAAAGTCCAGAAGATGAATCTGAAGAAGGTGAAGATGCTGAAAGTGAAGAGGATGAAACTGAGGACGATGATGATGATGATGATGATGATGATGAAGAGGAGGACGAAGAGGAAGGAGTAGATGAGGACAGTGATGATAAAGAAGATGAGAATGAAAATGATGAAGATGAAGAAGAGGAAGCTGCTGTGGCTTGTGAAATAACAGGCCTTCCTGGGTTGCCCAAAACCATAACTATTGGTACAGCAGAACAATTAGATGTGGCTAATGAAAATGTCATCCAACCTAAATGGGACATGATGGAGGATAGAGTCTCAGAAGACAGTCCTCTGAAGGTAAAGACAGATCAAGAAAAAGATGATCCGGATAAAATAGAAACAATTCCTGAAAAGACCTTTTTTGGAGGTCCTATTTCAGGGGTTCTTGATTTAGAGGATGGCTGTCTTGTGTCAGCTGTCAGAGTCGAGGCGAGATTCTCTGATGAGGAGGACATCAAGGAGGCCAGTGATAGTTCAAGCCCCCCTGGAGAATGTGAAACGTCTTTACAATGTGTGGAGAGAACTTCAAACAGAAATCCAGCTGAGAGCAAGAATGAAAATCAAAGTGATAGTGATGATTGGGAGGATGATGATGATGATGATGCAGATGAAGAACTGTTGAAGACTGAGAAGAACATTTTAGAAGTGGAGCTCTCTCAAGGGACAACCATTGAATATGATCCACAACTTCAAAATGAAACAATTGTTCCGCTTGAACAAAATGAAGGAATAGCTGATCTTGACACCAGAAATCTGGATGCTCCTTCAGCATCACCAAAATCAAAGGCTTTAACTACTGCAGATGATGATGAAGATGATTGGGATGATGTTGACGAGGAAGAAGAAGTGCAAATGAAGAAGCCACTGAACCTATTTCTGACATTGCTGGCACATAAGGAACCAGAGAGCCCTGAGATGTCTTGGGAGTCTGGCTCAGACAAAAGTGATGGGACGCCTGTAGGAGATAAGGAATTAAACATGGAGATGCCAAGTTCAGAAAAAGACCAACATCAAGTGGCTTTGGTTCAGGATGACAACACTTTAAAAGATGCTTTGTTACAACCTATTGAGCACCTTACCCAGAGTCCTTCATATGAAGAACGTAATGAGCACCTTTCCCAGAGTCCGTCACATGAAGAACGTAATGAGCACCTTTCCCAGAGTCCTTCACATGAAGAACGTAATGAGCACCTTTCCCCGAGTCCTTTACGTAAAGATCCTGGGTGCATAGATCAGAGTGATGAGAGTGAAACTATACCAGTGTCCATGATTGTTGGTCAAAGTGATGAAGACCAGAGTACAAGTCAAGAGGATGACAGCCAAGTGAAGGAAATGCAGTATGACTTTGCAAGTGGCTTGGTCAAGTTTTCTGGAATAGATCAGAACTCTGGTGTCTCTGATGATGAATCTATATTGGAAGAAGATGATGGATATATTGACGATGCAGATCAACCACTGGCTTCAGATCTCCCTAGTAGTAGCGCAAAACTTTTCACCTCGTCAAGTCCAGCACAAATGGAAAAACCATTGCTGATGAGATCTCTCTCAAATAGCACCAAACCTTTAAATGCACTGAGCCCTGTTCCAACAAGTCCAAAATCCCCAACAAGTCGTAGTCTCAAAAACACATCATGTCCAAGGCAATCTAATGTACCTAGCCGTGAACATTCAGCAGCAACTAGTCCACAAAACTCAAGTCCCTCAAGCCACTCACCAAGTCCCCAACGTTGTAGTCCATTACCTTCAACGTTTATCCATCTGGATCAAGACTCACAAGACATTAATAAATCTACAAATGCTGAATCTCCTCAGCATTCAAGCCATGACTCTCACGTTGAAGATGACCTATCGGTAGAGTTTGCAGAAGAACGACCAACAGATGTGCTTGAACCAGAAACCACTCTTCAGGAAGAAATTCCCTACACTGTCATAGATGAAGTTGATCTCACTTCTAATTCTGACGAAGAAGATGGTGGGGTAGAACTTGAGAAGCTGCATGAAGAGAAACCTTTTAATAAATCTGTAAAGGAAGAAAGATGTCCTAAACAAGGAGCATTGCAGGTACTCAAGAGATGATGGCTAGAATAGCCATAGCTTGTGGATAGGTGTTGATTTGTGGCTTGTAGTTACAGCGTGTAGTTGTATATAGCTATGGATAGGGGACAAACATTGAAGATGCGGTCCTGAGAAATGTGTTCCTGCTCATGCTACTTGTTCTGTGTATTTTGTACTTTTATATGTCTAGTCTCGGTGAAGTACACCACTTCTATGCCAACTGTTTATTCTGGTTTGAGTGTAAAATGCTTGCCATTTATACTGGTTTGCAACTCATATCATCTGAATAGGAAGAGGCCTCTTCCGAGGATGAGGAAGAAGAAGATGATGAGAGGGAGGAACCAGAGGAAATGTGCGAAAAGGCTAAAGATTTTCAAAATGGTGGTGCTAGCAAGGAAAAGCGAAGAGGTACATTTTCATCTTTTATGATTTGAAGGATTTTTTACTTCAATTTTAGTGAAAATATATACATGACCATATAACGTTCTTTGCATGCTTTTTCCAGATTTCCTTTCAGAATTGGGACTCGAAAAGGATGATGAAAATGACGAATCTCCCTGGGATTCAGAGGTCAGCAACAAGACTTGATTATTTAATTATGTAAGTCCTCTGTTCTAGGGTCACGTGTGAACACATTATATCCAATGTTATCTCATTTTCTCCTTGCAGTCTGGTTCTGAGAGCCCACTGAAGAAACAGGCCGCTGCTCAACACACTCCCACCAAATCACGCAGATCTATGTACAGTATTTGTGAGGAGAACACTGAAGGTATCTAGTGATTTTTATTTTATTTTGCTACATAAAAATATGATTGCATTTTAGAATGGAGTACCATAACAGCTTTGTCTGTGTAGCCTTCTGCAACCATTTCATGCTTGAAAATATGCAAAAGATTGACATTTTCCATTGCTTCTGCTTAACAGATGTTCTTACAAGACTTGCTATGCTAAATTATGCAAAGTCTAGGTTATCTGTAGATTTGCATTTCTTAATCTCATTGAATTTCTTTGTAGACTTCTTATACGTTCCCTCCTTCGTAAGAGGAGGGAGGAACGTTAATTTAATGAGAAGTATAGGCCAGCCGGGAGGCTGCAGGCCGATGGGTAGGCATTCATGATTTGCTGTTGTACTGCTGGATTAATCATTACCATTACAACCGTCACATTAACATCTGATCTCTTGTCTTATGCATCTGTTATCATCTGTGCATTCAAGGCATGTGATCTGACACGGCATGGTGCTCAACTAATTCATGCTTTAGTGGGAAAGGTGCATTGTTGTTCCTCATGTTTACAAGATGAGTTCATGAGTTGAAATGAACTATTTCCTTTGTTGTGTTTGGACACTCTGAAACCCCAGTTTACAATGCTCGAGGGAGATCTCCATTGCTGCATGTGCATGCCTGTGCACTCGTAACATGGAAGCTTGTCTTTGTTCATTGATTTCCTTGTTTTTTGAGGAGATTTTTAAACATTGTCTTTTCTTGCTTTTTTTTTAGTTTCAAAAAATTACGAGGACGACGATGATGATGATGATGATGAAGAAAAGGAAATTAAAATGCCAGTAAGGAACTTACTTTTTTTAAAACTTGCTTTTTCCAAATGAAGAACCAATTTTGCTGTGCTGTTTTTTTTTTTTTTGTAAAATACATTCATGAAGTCAATATATACTGTTTACAAAACAACAACATATAAAATAAAGTTATAAAGAATAACTTTATGTATGTTTGCTGTAACACCATAGCAGGGAATTATACTGATAAAATATACATTTAACAGTAGAGAAAGGTGCTAGCAACAACAAGGTCATAAAGACATCTGACAAATGCATGAATGTTAGTGAATTCACGAATTTAAATAAATAATATTTGTTGAAACTTTTTTTCCTCACAGCCCAAAGTGATCAAAAGGGAGCCGGTCTCTGTTCTTAGTAAGCTGATGGATTCAAAAGAAGCTAATAAGAAAACAGGTCATCTCCGTTTTAAAACAATGAAATTATCTTGTAACATTTGGCTTCTTATTTAAACGACTCTGTTCTAACAGACCTGATGGAAGAGCTTGGTTTGGGAGATGCTGATGATCTTGAGGGTAATCTTGATGTTTTTCCTTCACTAAAACATTTCCTGAATCCTTCCTGAGTCAAATGTTGCATCCAGTGAATGTTTTTTTTATGTCTGGTGTGTTCATGCATTAGTCTTAAATTATCACAAAATCAAAACACCAATGGCCTCCAGGTCAGATTCTCAAGCACTTATTTGACTCTGTGTACTTCCATTAGTTCATTGATGGCTCTGCTGATACATTAAACACTAAAGCCGCAAGGCCTTGCAGGTAGTGCACATTTTAACGGGCGACAGAAGTTTCAGTTCGACATTTGCCAATTTCCAGTTTGTCTGGCCTTTTTCCACATGTCCTTGATGTCATTGATGTCCTTTCCTCTGTCAAATGGCAAAAAGGCTGAAAACAAATAAATGCATGAATTTAAAAACACACTTTCTGAGACGGCCTCTTTTAGGTTCGCATTTATTATTTATTTTCACTGCCTTATATAGATGCTTCAGATTGGGACTCCGCCAGCACCACCAGTAAGGCCAGTAAGAACTACCCAGTTCATAAGCTAGACGAGGAACCCCTCTTTGAAAGGCCAGCAGCCTCCGCACTACCCAAAACACCTCAGCAACAGGACGTGGACACCAGCGAACATAAAGAAGCCAATACAGAGAGAAACAAACCCACAACACCTCTACCTAGTCCACGATCTCTTAACCCAAACACCAGCTCAAAACCGCAGCCACTGCCACGGCTTCGCTTGGATTCTGGTCAGAGGCCAGAGAGCGAAGGTTCAACTCAGAAACTACAAATTTTAGATTTTGCAGTGATATATATATATATATATATATATATATATATGCTGATTACATAACTTATTTAATTACAGAATCGGACTGGGATACGGACATTTCCAGTCCAGCCAAGAAGACCGCTTTATTGCCAAATGTCACTGAGCCTGATGCAGGTAAAACTGTGAGGGTGAACATTCAGGGTTTAATACTTCCCACTGTGTTTTTATATTACATAATAACATGTCTGAATTTCTCTTCAGTTCCTCCACAGAAACTCAAAGCTGAAGATGCTGAGAGTGAAGACAGTTCTGACGCAAGTGAAGATGCAGATCAGGTGGGCTATCTGTTGAAAAAAAAACCTGCTCTGTGGATTCTGCCTATTTTAAATAAATTTATAAGAAGATAAAAATCTAAATCTGATTAAGCATTTCAGTATTGAAAATGTCTGCAAACTATGTTGCAAACAAAACAATGAAAACAATCTCCAAGAGCAACTCAAGAGACAGCAACTGATTAACAGAATTTACATAGAGCTTGTCGAAAATAAAATATAAAATAGAATTTACATTTCAGTTTGATTTATTTCACTGTTAATTTAGCATTAAGACAATTTATTTAAAAAGAAATTTATTTTTACATTATTGAAGTTAATTGCAATTACATTTCAGGGGGCAGGGTAAGCGATTTTCTAATAATGCTTAAAAAACAGAGTCGGGCAGAGTATCAAAATAAACTTGTAGCCAATCAGCAATAAGGGTCTACTAATGATGTGGAGAAGTGTCAGAAAGATAAAAGCAAAAAACGGAAATGTCGGCAGAACGTCTTTAACCTGTTGGAATCTCCAGTGATATTTTCTTCAGTGGATTTGGCCTTTTAATGTCACCACATGTTTCCTTCGTGCTTTATTTTCACTAAATGTGGTGAATGTGAAAGAGTTTAAATGTTGGCACGAGTCACTTGCATGTGTCTGAAGTCCTTGTCAACCAGACATGTTTGGTTTTTCATTGTTAATTCTATTCTTTTGTCTAATTGTGCAAACAAAGGCAAAAGAGGCATTACAAGCATCTTCTGTAGACATAAATAGGCCATCTAACCATGAACCACTGGATCACCCAACCTCTCCTAAAGAGGACGAAGAGGAGAAAGCTGATGAGATTCCCTGGGAGGAACGCTATGAGAAAATCTGGGTGGATAATGAAAAAAAAGAGACTAAGTCCCAATATAAAAACGTGGCTGCTGAACTAAAAGAGAGGTTCGGCGAACTGGAGCACAAGGAATCACCAAGTGGCCTTTCGGAGCAGGAGTGGAAAGAAGATGAAGAATATGATGAGGGGGAAAAGAAAGAGGTGGAAAAGGAAGCAGATGATGAAGATTCCAGTGAAGAAGAGGGAGAGCAAATAGTCCGGCCCACTGCCAGGGCGAGAAGTGCCATACTTTTGCCCATCCTAGAGCAGAGAGAGTCAGGCCTGGAGGACTCGCAGTCTGAAAGTGTCCACCGCACGGTTAGTGTTGAGGTCAGCGACGCAGAGCTTCCCAGCGACCAACACATCCCTCAAATCATCCCAGAAGTCCGAACGGATGAGGCCCAGGAGCCAGAGAACCATGCGAATGACATTAAGGAACCTGATGTTGGAAGCAAAGACAAGTATTCACTAGATACTGGAAGCAACGTAGCTGAAGAACCTGAAGAACTTCTCAGACCTCCGTTGCTTGTTGAGAATGAGCTACAAGTCCCACCGAAAGTTCTTGAAGTGCCCTCTTCTGACTCTGTTGAGGCTGACGAGGGCTTGTGGAAGCCCAACCTTGAGGTAGGACCCCGGGAGGAGTCTCAGGCAAACTTGTATAATGAATGAAGACTTTCAGTTTTGCCTCTGTCTTCTTCTTCTTCTTCTTCTTCTTCTTCATTCATGTAAACACAAAATGTGAGGAAAAAGCTCCAGCTTCAAAACCAAAACTG
>JAUYWG010000066.1:2343205-2358118 GCA_034779775.1 Enteromius afrohamiltoni | reverse complement strand
TTTGAGGGGGTGGATTTGAGCCATTTCAAATCATTAAAGCTAAGCGTCCCGCGTTCGTAGACTGTGCGTGCCATCCAGGGCGCTATTTCTTCCTGTGGGTGAAGACGGTAGGGAAGAGATCCACAATTTAATTTCGTGGTGTATGTGTCACCAAAGGCTTAGGGGCTGTTCACATGCAGCATGTTTTGCGCGCGCTAGCTCTTTATTTTCAAATGATTTTGTAACTGACAACGCCTTAATGGTTGCCTAGTAACAGAAGACGCTACAAAAGCTTGAGCGCCTAAGCGCTTTGAAATTAGTGGAAGAAGCGACGCGCCTCGTGTTTTTAGACGCTTCATGAGAACGTACCCTTAAGAGAGTAAGTTACATTTGATGCTAAAGTATCGTTAAAGGTGCTCTATGAGATGTTGCAGGATTTTAACTCGATTTCATTTTTATCTCAAACCATATACATCACCCATTGACCGTCTTGCTGTCTGCCCTCTGAATACATTAGGGAAAAAACACGATTTCTAAAGACAACACAGAGGCTGCAATACCGAAAAACAGAATAGGGGCAGAGGATGTGCACCAAAACAATTACAAACTACGGTCAACCAATCGGCAAGAAGAGGTGGGGTTTAATGCGCGTGCACATAGTAGACAGAGTTGATTGTACAGCGTGAATCTGAGAAATATTGTGTAAAGACTTATTTAATTACCAAACAGCTGGAGTTTCCTTACACATGTTAGCTTGATGTTAGCTCTGTCTCTCTTGGGTTAGCACCACCTTTCATATCAATGCGCTTTGCGCGTTCACGGCAGTTACAGAAACACTTGCGGGAGGGGGAGCTTGCTCTGTTTTGTTTTGTATTTAAGTGAACCGTCAGCAGAAGTGACGTCAAACAGCATTTCATAGAGCAACTTTAACACAAATACAAACATTATTTTATTGTATTAGAGCAGAACGTTGCAGCTCTGGATAAACAGTTTGATGCTGGGTTGAAATACAGCTGATTTGGTCGTGGCTTCAACTGGAGGGCAAGGTCTCAGTTAAAGGGCAAGAGGTGTCCTTTTATTTTAGGGATGTACACATGTCCTTAGACAAATGTCAATGCAGTATTTTTTCAGAACCTGTGCTTGGTTTATTTTTCCATTTAACTTATTTGACTACTGTAAAATTGGCAAAGGGAAACATAAATCAAACATTTTTTTTCTGGCATGCTCTGTCTGCAAGAGCAAATAGTATTTGTAGTATGTTTTTTCGATAATGGTTTAGAAAAAGCTTATTATGTTGATTTCTTTGCCCCCCCAAAAAGCTTGGCTGTCATGGGTTACAGCATGTCCACTAATCAGACCATAATATTTATTCAGTGGGAGTCCTCCCACCTCCCGACCCCATCAGAGGCCACATCACTCCTCGAGCACCCTTCTCACCTTTTTCACCCCTGACCCATTTTCATGCCTGAACATCAGTTGAGGGCTGCAACTGCGCTTTTTAAACCAGAATATCCAGGCGTACTTTTAATTAACATGTTTTCTTAATGCCCTGTTGAACATAACAGAGACATTTAATGATTATTACAGTACATTTCTTACATATGGTTTCTTAAACTGTAGTTTTACTAGTTTTGAATTCAATTGACATTTTAATTTCCGTATTATCAAGATTTGATTTTATTTACTGAAAAAATTTTTTTTTATCACTTTTAGTCCATTCTGTAGTTTTTAGCAGCCATCTTTTATTATTTATATCATAGCCTGGAAGAACCATGGTTTGGGCTGCGTTCATAATGAATTTGTGCTCTTTGTGCAACAATAATTGTTTTAGACAGTAGTATACTTCTTGCTTCTTGATCCTCAAACGGATCAGTTACTACTTCGACTCTTATGAGGATTTACAATGGCATGGGCTCTTAAGCTCTATGTTTGATTTCATGGGGTCTTCAGTTGTCCTGTCTTGTCCTGTATTTGTTAACCTGTGTGACCTGACCAGCACTTGTCTTGAATCCAGTCTGTCAGTTTATTAAATATTAATCAGTTAATTTAATGCAGTGGTGTCAAATGCTTCACTTGAGGCCGCACTTGGAGCGTCAGTTCACACTTCATCTGTTGTGTGTGTGCCAAGGAATGCTTTCTTTAGCTGTATGAAGATCGCTCCTCATCTTTCTGAAGATCTGCCATACTAGCGTTAGTGTGTGTTTTCATGATGTGTCTCAATGGAGGAGTTACCAGCAATCATTTTGAACCCGGATCTTCTCTGTTGATGTTGGCTTGAAGTGTGTTGCCAGTGCTTCTTTTTAAATGAGAAAAGAAGACATATTTTGTGTGATTTTTAGCTTAGTGTTGTCTTGTATGTGGCTGTATGTGAATGTTTTGCATGACCAGTTGACTAAATCAATACATTTCCCAGAAGTAGTGTTAAATGCAGAATTTAATTTTGCTCTTAGATAGTAATGCTTAAGAGCAAATGTTTTTAACTCTCTCAACAAATAATATCTTCTTTTTATAGGGTGCTAAGGAACAGGCAGATGGCATGAGGGGAGAACACCAGCCCAGTGCTTTATGGGATACTAAAGGAACCAGAGAACAAGGTGAACTTGACCAAGGAAAAGGGAAGAAAATTGACACCAACTCTGAGAACCCAAAACCTAAACAGGAAGTGATGGCTGACAGAAGGTCTTTGGGAAGAGAGGGTAGTGTTTCCCCAAGACATCTGACAAGAAGTCCGAGAAGGTACATATGTCACATCACTAGAAGGAATTAATGTAAAGGGAGATGTTTCTGTAATCGAATCACTTCATATTTTGTTTTATTTCTATTAAAAAAATGCACCTTGAAGTAAAGGGCTTTCAGCAAACAGCCATGGCTGATAGATCAAAAATATTTATTTCTAAAGTATATGCATGCATAATAAAAAAAATGTAGTCATGCAGGTATTGTGTTATTTTTATTTTGTCAGTTACATTTCATGCTAATAGAAATTTTGCCGTCAGGCTTTTTGCTGAATTCGCTTCTGGCATCAACGTTGCGGTTTTATTTCTGGGTGTTTCACTGGTGGAGGGCGTGCATTTTGTTTGTTCACACCTCATGATGAGATCTGTGCACCTCCAGTACTGACAGGGCACCACCACATGGTGAGGAAGATGATGAGGAGGACAAGAAAACTATAGGTAGCCAAGCCAGAAATCTCTGTGTAGCTCCCCCTCTGCAGGGCAAACCCTCCCGACCTGCGACCCGCCATAATGGAGACCTCGAGTCTGTCTTTGATGATAGTACTTTAAGTGAGCTGTCGGAAGAGGACAGGAGGTATACATGCAGTATTTACATGCTTTTTAATGTAATGTATTGTTTAAAGCTCTATTTTATATGTTGCAGTGTTGCAGCAGAAATATTATAAGAATAGTGTGGCCTGCACAAAATCTGCACCCGTAGAACTTTACCAAATTTGAACACTTGTAAAATTTACACCTGTAATGCTTACAGTGCAGAATAAATGAAAACAAATAAAAAGTGGGCAGATTTCTTATGGGCCTTGTTATAACGTTTCATTTTTTAAAGGGAATACTGCATTATATCCTCATATTAGAGCACCGAAGTTGCTCTCTGGTAGACTGGTGTTGTCTGATAAAGCATAAAACCATGTTTTCTCTTTGTCCTGACAGGTCCCCGTCTTTAAGGCTTAAGAAAGAACAGGTAAGATTTTGTCATGATAAGGTAAATATACTTTAAATGATATCAAAGAACAAACTGAAATGACGTAATTTGATCACGATCAGGCCAAAATTAAGTTCAGTTTGAAATGGCGAAGTTTGATTTGCAACATTTCCAGTCACTATATATATTGCTGAGCTGCCGCAGATATATCCGCACCTGCACAATCAGTGCAGTGCACAATCGCAGAGAGACTTTTGAAAAAGATCCAGAGTTACGCCAATAGAGACGTAGAGTAACGTCAGATGCACGTTTTTTTAAAGCCATGAAAAGAATTAAAAGGTAATGCGTTTCAAATAAATGTTACACCACACAGCTGCTGCTGCCGTTGCTCTTCTTTCGAAGCCAGTTTAAAAGATATAGAATGAATGAAGTGCCACAGGAACGTACAACAATGAACCTGTTTTTATAAAATTTAAAGGCTTATGTGCTGGCATTGCACAGTATATCATTGCTCAGCCTATTTCAAACTTCTTTTTTCCCTCAAACGAAGAATACTGCGCCGATATACTTCATTTGGAGTATATCGGGGCATTAAACCTCTAAATATGAGTGTGTTTGTTCATTTCCCAAACTGTCCTCTGACTTTTGAGAATATAAAGTTGTTCTTCATCAACTTACCAACTTTTGGGTTCAACCGATTATCGGGGCCGATATTAAGCATTTATCAGTCTCGTTCATTTTCACAACCAGTTTGCTGATAAATTCATTTTAAAGCATTCACAGAGCCATTTTTATTTCTAATTTTGTTTTCCATTTTTACACCAGACATACATATCTGTTCAAAATATCGGTTTAATAATCAGACTCAGCATCAGCATCGACCCCTACTCAGTGTCACGCATGTGTTGTATTAAATTTAATGTCTCCTACTCAGAGCACTGGAGGGCTGGAATTGGCAGATGATTTTGAAGATCTTACGCAGTCTTCAGATACCGCTACTGAGGAGCTGGAGACTCCAGTATCTGGATACCGCAACGCCTCTCTGCTCTTCAAACAACTCGACTCAAGCTATCTGGGTATGTCGGTCAGCTCCAGTCAGCTGAAAGCAAACATTTAGGTTCAGATGTACAGCTAATGAAGATGTTCTCCTGTATCTTATGTCTATCCTGCAGACTCTGTAAGTGTAGTGAAACTACAGAACATGTTTCATGAGTATGAACGCACCATTCAGAGGGAGAGAGACAGACACAGTCGTCTGGCGGATAAAACATCTCAGCTGGAGCAGGAACGCAACGAGCTCAAGATCTTGCTGGATGAGATCAGAGGCAGCAAGTCCAGCCTAGAACATCTCAAACTGGAGCTGGAAACAGACATGAACAATCTAAAGTGAGGTCAACTCGGTGTTAGTGGAAGGTGGTCTGCAATTCAACAGGGTTTGTGACGGTAACTCTCCCTTCTCTCTCTCCTCTCGTGGAAGGTTCCTTTTGAGACAGGAACAGGAAAAGCATCAGAGCGCTCTCATGCTGTATAATAAAACTCGCGAGCAGCTCCAGAGAAAAGAGGAGCAGCAGCGAGCCGAGGCTGAGGAGCGTCACAAAGCCGAGCTGAAAGTCCGCAGCCTGGAACTGGAGATCAGAGCCCTGAAGAACAGCATCAAACAGGTCAGCAGACTGTTAGATTTAGCTGGTAAAACCAGCCCATAACAGGGTTTGCTGAACAGTGTTTGTGTGTTTAGATCGAAGAAGACAGAGATGAGTCTCAGCGTATCCTGTCTCATGAGCGCAGTGCTCGTGCCCTACAGGAGGAGTTACTCAGCAACCACCTGCGTAAGCAGCAGGACATTGAGGAGGAGAACCTTCGAAACCTCAACAAGAGCAATGAGGTACTGCTGTCCGCTTCTCAAACACCTACTCTATATGTGTTTGTCAGGGAATATAGCTACATATGCAGTGATGTCATAGTTTTGTGTTTAAAATTCAGTGACGTTGTAGGGTTATGACCACATATAGAGTTGACCAGTAAGAAGTGATTTCATATCCTTACAGTCAATTATGTCATAATCAGGGCTGTCATGGTGCCCCACACTTTAAGGAACGAGGGGGCCCCACTCCCTACTTGGCACCGGGCCCTATGTCAGCTAAGGACAGATCTGGTCATAATTGAGAACAAATCAAATACTTTAAAATCAAATACCTGAACTTGATACATGATTTAGGTTTACCCACATATAAAAGACAGTCTGCAGATCTTCTGTGTAACCCAATTGCTCTAATCCTATTTGCTGACATGTGATTGGTCAGATTTTCAGGCTTTGTCCTAATGTCCTGAACTTGGGTATTAACTTACTGTTACAGAGCTCTGTTGCAGCCAGGCCACATGCTGTGCCGTTTAAAAAAAAAAAAGATAAAAAAAAATGTGTTTGTCTCATGTTAAACTGAGTTCATTTCTGATGCTGTGCTCAGGCTATGTCCCAGCTAACAGAGGCGTCAGACCGTGAGCGAGAGTTAATGCAACAAAACCGAGCTCTACAGGATGAACTGAATGGTGCTCGGGCCGAGCTGGACCGCTCGCATTGCCACAGCCGACAGGAAGAGTCACGGCTGGCAGAGGAGCGCGACGCCCTTCGCGAAAGACTGGAGGACGCCCGCAGGGACATGAAACTGAGCGAGGAGGCCCTGGCCCAGACTGTGTTCCAGTACAACGGGCAGCTGAGCGCACTGAAGGCCGAATGCTCAGTGATCACGGCCAAACTAGATCATGAGAGGCAGGTGAGGCAGCAACTGGAGGCCGAGGCTGAGGCGAGCAGAGCACGACTTCAAGCAGCGCTACAAGAGACCGAGAGATGCCAGGTCAGCTTTGTTTTTGTTTTTTTTGTTCGACCAAAGAGAAGGCAGTTTTGGAACTGCTATCAATTTGTCTTGTATTATTGTTGTAACCTCATAGGCGTCACGCACGGATGCAGAGCGCACTCTCCAGCGAGACCGTGAGGAGCACCAGCGGGCGCAGGAAAAGCACATCTTTGAGTCTAGTAACCAACGGGACACCATCCAGTCCTTGTCACAGAAGCTCAGCAAGTCCGAGGCGCGGGCCAACAGCTTAGAGAACGAGTGTCACCGCAATGCTCTGACTGTCGCTGAGAAAGGCGTGCTGTTGGAGACTCTGGCCCGGGAGAAAGACCAGGCCCTGGCCAAACTCAAAGAACTGGAGGCCGCGGTACTGAGCGAGCGGGAGCAGGCCAGCCGTGCCGGGGCCAAACAGGAAGCCATGCAGGAGAGGCTGGTCCAGGCTCAGAGCGAGAACGCGCTGCTACGACAGCAGCTGGAGGAGGCGCTCAACAAGGGCTCGGCGAAGGATAAAGCCGTTACAGATGTGCACCAAAACTTTGCAGAGATGCTGAACCAGTTACGTGCGGATGGAGAGGAGAGAGTGCACCTGGTGGAGGAGAGGAGCAAAGAGCTGGCGAAGACCAACAGTGAGCTACGAGAGCAGAACTACAAACTAGAGCAGGAGAAGTCTGAGAGAGAGGTAGAGGACAGGTTTTTTTCTTTAGAAGCTGCTGTAGCATTGCATTTACTGTAAGTGAATAACATACTGTTGTGTCACTAAAGTCACTATAATATATAATATATATATACACACACACCCACATATGGTTTTGTATGATTATGACAAATCATAATTGTCAATATATTTAATATTAGTGAAATATATATATATATATATATATATATATATATATAGGTATTTTAGGTTATACGTTTATTGTTAGCTTTCCACTAAAAGAATCAAGCTGTTGTTGTTTTTTTTGCAGGCTTCTGTGAGGCAGCTGCAGCAGGAACTGGCTGACTGTCTGAAGAAGCTGTCCATGTGTGAGGCTTCCCTGGAGGTCAACACACGGTACCGTAATGATCTGGAGGAAGAGAAGGCACGCACACTTAAGGACATGGACAGATTGAAGGGAAAGGTAACCGTTAATCTTCTTATACTTCCTGAAAACCATCTGATCAGTTTGGTGTCAGTCATTAACAGTGCAAACTGTTTTTAACCGGCGTAGCTTCATTCTCAGGAACAATATGTGTTCATTTCCTGAGTGCAGCAATTTGGAAAAGGAGTGTCACCACTCTCCACACTACAAGTTGCTTGCTTTTATACTCTGTTTGTGTTCGATTGCAGCTGCAGGAGTCTGAGGAAGTGTACGTCCAGGCTGAGAAACGCGTCAGCCAGCTGAAGAGCTCTCTGGACGATAAGGAACGAGAAGCCTGCAGTACTGCTCAGAAACTAGAGGAGGCGCTAGCTGCTTCTACAGCCAAAGAGCAAACCATTAAACAGCTGGAGGAGGCGGTGCAGAGGTAGTGTTCGTTTGCATACACTGGGTCTAGAAACACTCACTCATTGGCTTCACAAAATAGGTTGCACTGTAGCAACAATGGTACTGATATCATTGATGTGAAGAATTAAAATCACAAAATTACAGAAAATAATGTGTGTGTGTAAATTAGTGCTGTCAAATGGTTAATTGTGATTAATTGCATCCAAAAGAAAAACAATTGTTTACATAATACATGTGTGTCTACTGTGCATATTTAATATGTAAATATAAATATACACAGAGTATATATATATATATATATATATGCATTTTTAAATATTTCTTATATTTTATATTATACATAAATATATTTAATATATAAACACAGCATATTTTTCTAAAATATATACATGCATGCATTTACATATTTTAGTAGTAATGTATTGCATAATTCATATTGCATATGAATATTTAGATTCATGTTCAGATTAATACAGTAATGATATTTAGTGCGTACTATCAAGGTAAGACATTTACATTAAATAAATATGTATATTGTGTTTATTAAGTAGTCACTTTTATCATCATAGTCATATTATTATTGAAATTATTTTCTACATGCATTTATATTTAACCTCTAATTTGTTTAATAATATTAAAATATTTAGTTAGAATAATATATTATTTATATATTATTATTTTATTAATATTATTTATTTCCTTATTTTAAATATTTCAGTAAAGCCATTTATTAGATACTTTTAAAGGTTTTGTAGTAAAAATGCTTTGTTCTCCATCATCTTGCATTTGTCAGCTAAACAGCACAAAAGTGTCCATCATTATTAACCGTAATCAACTTCTTGGTCTGATCGTGAACCATCTGATCGTGGTTCGTGTGATTATGATATCCCTGCAGGTTAGAGATCGAGAACGCCAGACTGGAGGCTACGGCCAAACAACAGACCAACCGCATCGAGGTGCTCCAGAAAGGCGTCCAGGAGGGTGCTGCGGTGAGTGTCCTGACTCAGCTGGTGATGGTAGATTTAGACATTAATCCTGACAGAACCTCATTTTACCCTCTTAAGTCATCTGAGCCTCACTTTAGATGAACTCTGTTTAATTGTGCCAGTGCAGAATGAGCTTGTACTGCACATGTGAGTCAGTGAGAGGAAATTTCATGTAAACTGATGGTGTAGTCACTCTTTTCACAGCTCTCAGGCTCATCACCTGGAGGAGGGGTTGGTATTAAACATTTAGCTGGGATCCTAGCAGTTCCCTTTTTTGGTTTTTCTTTCTTTACTGTGACTTACAGCCCTTCAGGACCTCAAATCTTACTGTGATTTAATCTCGATATGAGCAAGAAACAATAAAGTGTCTGTATGCTTTATTGCTTTTCTCTGTTTTGGTGGTGGGTTAAGGTTTAGGGGTTGTCTTTTGATTTGCATTGATTATAAACTCTACCTTCTGCACTTCTGGTTTCTGAGATCAAAAGTAGATCTAGAGCTGCATGAATACTTTGTTAAGAGAGTGAATTGAACCCATCAGCAAGATCCTGTTGCATACTGACATCTGTGATTGTTCTCAGGTCAGGAATCGTTTAGAAGATCTCGTCACAAACCTGCAGAGCAGTAAGATGACGCTAGAAGAACAACTCAACCGAGAGGTGAACTTTTTGTTCACATTTGCCCCGTTCAGACTATCAGCCCAAATCTGATTTTTGTGCAAATGCAATTGAAATCCGATCATATTTAGATGAGCTACATGTCATGTGTAAGACAACATCTGTATTGTAAACTGTATTGCTATTACTGTTGTTTTTAGTGGAAGCATAACAACGCAATGGCGTTACCCTAGAAACCAACGCACATTCTGAGAAATGAAAGAGCGCTTATGGACACACAAATCGAATATGAAGTTGTGATGCGCTGTGTGGACAGTCACTTATTCAAATCAGATTCCATCCGGATAGGAACAAAATCGGAGTCTGAACGAGGCTATTGAGCTTAAAAAATTATTTAATTTTAGTACTTTACATTAATGAAAATGGAATTTGTTGCCATGGCAACTATGTAAAATAAAATGTTTTATGTTTAAATTACTTTTTTTTTTTTTTTTTTTTCAGTTTTAATTAACAACAATAATCCTTATTTGTATTTTAAATCCCAATTTGTTTTTTAATTGCGGTCCTCCTCTCCAGGTGCAGAAGCAGAGTATGCTATCCCATAATGCCCAGGACTCACAAACACTGTGGGAGGAGGAGTTAAAGAGCCGCTCGCGACTGGGACTCCGCCTCTCTGAGCTGGAGAAGGAGAAAGGAGAACTGACCAATCAGGTGCCAGAAAGACACAACGTCCATCCAAAATGTGTCACGTTGAATTACATCTGATATTTTCATGAAACATGGAATAAATGTTTGTTTGTTTTTGCATTGAAATGCAGATATTCCAGTACCATTTACTTGCTTGGGATCAATAATTATTTGTAATTTTTTTCTGTTTTTTTTTAATACTTTTTTTGAGTAGGGATTCATTAAATTGATCAAAAGTTTCAGTAAAACATTTTAGAATATTACAAAATATTAAAACATTGTTATTTAGAATCTTTTATTCATTAAAAAAACGATATATATTGTTTCCACAAAAATATGAAGCCGCATAACTGTTTTCATAGATCATTGATAATAATCAGAAATGTTTTTGAGCAGCAAGTCAAAATATTACATATTACATCATTTATATGCCAGTCTGTCTCACGGACTCACTGAGTTTCTAATAAATGGTCTTTTAGATGGAGCTCGAGAAGAAAAAGGCCAAAAAACTTGCAGAGCAGAAGAAATCTATGGACACCCGTCTGGAGCAGGAGATGAAGAGAAACACTGACCTTCAGAAAGAAATGTACAGGTGACCCTTTAACCTTTATCCACCGACGCCTGTAGATGTGTTTGAGTACGCCATGCAGATCCTCCTGCTCGTGAGTCTGTGAGACACACGCATATACTGCACGTCGCCTGACTCCAAGCCTGTGTTTTGTGCTGCTGTAGTGCTGCAGAATGACATACATCTGCATGTAGTGCTAAAAACCTTGAAAAGGGATGTACTTCTAAACAAAAAGTATATTCAACAGCACAAATATCTCAGCTCTTTTATCACTTAATATTTTGTTTTGGTGCATCTGTTTTAGTTAACGATAACATCACTGACAGAGAACGTCTCTAATTTCTCTGTCTCTGTGTGTGTCAGGTTGAAGACACTGTTGAAAACCGCTAAGAAGCAGCTGCGGGAACAGGGCGGTGGACAGCTGGACTCTCCTCTGGGCAGCTTCAGAGCAGACGTGAGCCACCGGCTGGAGGCAGAGAGCGCCGTCGGCAGAATGAAGACCCGGGTACAGTCTCAGCTTTAGCCATTTACAGACCTTTGCAATATTTTGTGTCGTTTTTAAGACTGTCAGAGCAGATTAAAGTAGGCAAGCTTGGTGTAGTCTCTTTATTTCCTCCTGTCCCGCTCCGGCGCAGGTGGATGAGCTGCAGTCTCAGTACGAGCGGGAGGCTTCGCGCTGCTCGAGGCTGGAGGAGGTGAACAGACAGCTGAAGGAGAAGCTATCGTCTGTGAAGAGCCAGAGCCGAAGCCACGAGCAGCTGGAGCGTAGCAAGAGGCAGCTGGAGGAGGAGGTGGCCGGTCTGCGCAGACAGCTGGAGGTCGGGGTGATGGACCAGAGCCAGGCTGAGCAGTACCGCCGGGAGACGGAGGAAAGAGCCCGGCAGGAAATCCGACACAAGCTAGAGGAGGTCAACCTCTTCCTGCAGGTACGCAACACGAATCTCACTTTAACATTCTGTTTATTGTTGTTATATATTTGAATGCAAACCCAAAGTATTATTTATTTTAGATATATTTTAATTTGAATAATTAGCGTAACTAGAGTCATTTAGTGTTTGATACATTTTTAGACGTTTTATATATTCTTTTTATTTTATAATATTATATATTTTATTTAAATATAAAAAATTACTTTATTGTTTAATTATAATAATTTTCCTTGTGAAGTTGATATAATAATTTTCTTAATTTTGAGAATTTATGTTTAATGCAGACAGCATTTTATTTTATTTATTTATTATTTTGTTATTATTTTACAAGTTAAAAAACAAAATGTATTGTTTTTTTTTAATGTTATTAAATATTAGTTTATAGAATATTTATTATAATTCTTCTTATAACGGTGATATAATCATTGTTCTCATTTTATTTTAATTTTATTTTATTTTACATTTCTAAAATCTTATTTTAAAAAGTTATTAGAATAGTAGAATAATTTTGCTTAATATTTACGTATTTTTCACTCTTCACATGCAGGCATTTTATTTTCTTTTTTATTTTATAATATTAAATATTTTATTTAATTATAAAATATTACTTTATAGAATAAGTTGCAGACAGCATTTTATTTTATTTATTTTTGCATACAAAATGCATTATTTTGTAAAGATGAATATAATTATTTTGTTTATGTAGAATATTACACATTTCTAAAATATAAGATAATTCTCATTATATGCTATGAAGTTCAGACACTGTACGTTTCCTTCATCAGACGCAGGCAGCATCTCAGGAAGCTCTGGAGCAGATGAAAGCTGCTAACGAGGCCAGTCAGCGCTCTCAGCAGGAGCAGCGTATCAGGGATCTGGAGGCAGAGCTCAGTCGTTTACGCAGCGTTCAGCAGGACAGTCTGGTTCAGAGAGACTCCAGCCGCACAGAGCTGGAGCGCTACAAACAGCTATACAGCGAAGAGCTCCGTCTCCGTAAGAGTCTGGCCTCCAAACTAGAGAGGTGAGAGGCATGATGGGATCCTGTCATCACAATTAGATTTAAGAATATGGCTTCAATATAATCGCAGCTTCACAAACTGAAATTAGTTGCATTAGCCACAAAAAAAAGAGTAATGGTAATGGTGTTTTGGTTTTTTTTATTTCCAGGTGCAGAAAATTATAATTTTATGTATATAAATTACATTTTAATGAATTATTAAAATAATAAATAAATAAAAATAGCGAAATATAAATAAAAGAATAAGTGTTATTTCAAAAGACGTAAAAATAATTATGGTTAAAAAAAAAAGGTAAATTTAGCAAGTTAAACTAAAAAAAAGTACAAATAAATTAACAAAATAATATATGAGAAAGATTCAGAGAACCATTATGAGTTACCAAATAAACCAAGAAAATAAATAGAAATTAATTACTAAAATACAAAACTAACTAAAATTGTACAATAATAATCATAAACAATAAATATTAAAACAATATACAGAATAATTTATATACGTTTTAAATATTAAAACATATATAAAAAACAGAAAGTGATGATCTACAAGGTAACAAATAAATCTAATAAATGTATAATATATGTATGAATCAAAATATATTAAATATGAAGTATATACAAATTTAAAGAAATATTATTTCAAAGAAAATGATCAGTTTACAAAGCAGAGCTAAAATAAGTAATCAAATAAAACGTTGTAAATAAAATTTAAATTGAATTAGAAATATTTTTAAAAACAACATGAATAAATTATTTTTAAAAACAGTTATTTTAATCAGCCCTAGTAAATATTTTCAATAAAAGAAAAATAGGCAGCTATTTTAGTATTTAGTTGACAGGTTTTTTTTTTTTTTCTGTGTGTTTTTGTGCAGGTCGAACGAACGGTTAGCGGAGGCCAACACTAAGCTCCTGAGCGAGAGGCAGCGCAGTAAATCTCTGCTCACCAGCAGTATAGTGAACGGCGGTTTAGGGGGCCCCGCTCTGGATGTGGCGTCTCTGGGCTCCGTTGGGGCGTATGGAGCCTCTCTAGGACCCCTGAACAGGAGTCTGGGCCTCGGGACGCCTCTGCTGGGTACGGTAGGCGAATCCCAGAGCAGCCGCGTAGAGGCTTACCTGGCAAAGGTGAGCGATGAGACACACACACAAACTCCTTTCACTCTCATTTACATTGTGAACAGGTTTCCAAATCCCACACCACACTGGCTCGATGCTCAACTCTAACCTTGAGCGAATACTTCCTGTTTAGCTTTAGAAGAGCCACCCAAAACAAATCCCATGTCAGGTGGTAATTCTTAAACTAACGAGCAGTCATATCTTTTCTCCTTCCACTATCTTTCCCTTTGTAAACGGAGTAAATATCCTCCTGGTCTGTTTTTCCTGTGGCTGCTGTCTGGACTCATGACCTCTTCTGTCTCTGATATCTTCAGCTTCTAGCTCAAAAGTCTGTTTCTCACCTGTCCTCTCTGCAGCCTGATACCTGAGCAGGTGTGTGCAGATCTCTGACTGTCAGAACACACACACACACACACACACAGACTTATCTGTGCCATCACAGCTTATAGTATGTCTTTGGAAAAAAATCTTTAGAATTAGTTATTTTATTATTATTAATTAATTTTAAAGTATTTATTCATATTTTGAATTAGCTTTTGCTTTTATATCTGTTCTATTATCATTTACATTTTTGTTTGAATTTTGTTACAATGGCACACTTTTGTCATTTTTATTTATTTATTATTTTTTCTTTTTTTATGATTATATATGCAGTAAATGTAGTTTTAATAGTTTAGTGTATATATTTATATATATATATATAATTTTTTATTTTTTATTCATTTTAATAAAATTTGAATAATGAATAAATCATTTATATTTGGGAGTTGGATCAGAGTTCATTCATCACACTGGAAATGAAAGGTAAAGTCAGGCGCATTGCATTGTGGGATACAGTATAATGCAGTGTGCTCAGTTTATTTAGGTATTTTAATGATACAGAAAATCAACATACTGCAGACTTAATATACTACAGAAGTAGCTTGAGTTTCTATTATTTCCTTAATTCATTTCTATGAATATTTACAGGTCCTTTTCAAAAAATTATCATATTGTGATAAAGTTCATTATATTCTGTAATGTACTGATAAACAT
>JAUYWG010000066.1:2294849-2309507 GCA_034779775.1 Enteromius afrohamiltoni | reverse complement strand
TAATTGTAGATTATATAATAGGCCTATTTATAAAATGTATGTTTATATATATATATATATATATATATATATATATATTAGTAGTCACGTTTGTTTCTGTACTTAAGATTACTTTAAATAAATCGTATAAAAATATTTAAATGTGTGACAACTAGCCCCGGTCTTCCCTACCATTGACCCGAATGATTTCCACATACACTCCTATGAACCGATTTCAACTAATATGGTAATACCATGGTACGTGTCATAAAGTGTTACAACACCGTGGTGAGATCGCAATGATTATTTGATTATTAAAGAGCTCGCGTTGCGTTCTAGCTCGTCGCGTCGCGTCCGCGTTCCTCCTGCGCAAATCTTGGGTTGCCGGTTGCCATGGTTTCCCGCATCACATGCGCGGCTTTCCTGTAGCCAGCAGCGCAGCAAAAAAAAAGATGACAGCTCTTGAATTCCCTGCCATTTTTACGCCCGCGTATTAGAGGACGCGCTCGGACACGAGAGGAAACAGACGCAGATGGTGGAATAGTGAGAAATCCGTCGCGTTCCCTCTGACGCGTTTTGCGGATCATTATTCTCAGCTGACGCGGCGAAACGGGACCGACTGCTAGAACGTTACGCGCAAGATCGGGCCGAATTTTGCGCACATTTCACCGTCAGGAAATGAGTATAGAAATCCCCGAGGGCTTGACGGAGCTTCTGCAGAGCTTTACCGTGGAGGTCCTGAGGAACCAGCCGGGGGATCTGCTGGAGTTCGCGCTGCAGTACTTCACGCGTCTCAAGGAGAACGAGAGCCGCGGCGGCGCGTTTGGCAATGAGCACAATTCAGCCGCGCGAGCGGGGAAAGCCGTCAACTTCATCGAGGAGGCCATGCAGATCGACTCCGAAAACGGAGAGGACGAGGACGATGATGAAGAATTCGTAGGTAATGCATTCATTCGGGCGGGCGTGCGTTCCTCCTTCATTCATTGCGATGCGTCCATCGCATCAGCCAGATCACCGTTCATACAGACATCCTTCATAATGGATGCACAATAATGCCTTAAACCACTGCTCTTTTGTTCGCTGGTAACGCATGATCACACATCTGCCGTCAAAAAACGAGTGGTCAGCTCACTGCAGATAGAGGTTGGAACAAAAGACCAATCTTAACAGGCTTTAAATTCTATTTCTGTTATTGCACTATTATGATTTAATTGCATTTCTTATGGTAGACCTGTTCTTTATTAATATAAATGATACTAGGCCGTGTGTGCATCAGGACACTTGGCACTATAGGCCTTTTCCTGTACTGTGTTTTCGTGTGTTTGTGATGATGATGCGTGTCATTCAGGGGGTGTATCAATTATGAGGCAAACCTTTTGATTCTGATCAGGCTGAAAGATGATTCCTGGGAGAAAACAGATCCATCTAGGCCATTATGTGGCATTTTGAATGGAATATTTTATAGGCATTAATATTCCATTTTATTGTAATGAACCACGAGTAATTTTTTCTGTCTTTCCTTTCAGCTCCGGTTATCAACAGATTTGTCCGGAGAGCTTCTGGTAAGTTTGTCAATGCAGTTCATAAGTACTAAACGAGTCAGTTTCAGTAATATGATTACCAATCTGAACTCATTACTGGCTTCCTGAAAAGAAAACGAAACAAAACGTAGTAAATCTGATCCAGTGCGTTCATCACATCTGCATAAGAGCTTTCTATGGAGATTTATATTGTTTAGTACTTTATTGTCAAACCTGAATTGGTGGCCAAAGAGATGGAAAAGAATAGTTCACACAAAATATAGAATTGCTGAAAATGTACTCGCTCTCAGGCCATCCGAGATGTGGATGAGTTTGAGATTTTATAGAAATGTAGCATTTCATCAGTGTCTCAGCAATGGAAGTGAATGGGTGCCGTCAGAATAACATCAACGTAATCCGCACCACTCCAGTCCATCAGTAAATGCCTTGAAAATAGAAAAGCTTTGTTTGTAAGAATAAAATCCATCATTAAGATGTTTAATGGAGTCTACAATCCATTAAAATCACTTTCTTCAGTGAAGACGTTGTCTTAAAATATGCACAGATTTGAGAAAATATGCATTTAGAAAATATGGTGTTTTTGGACTGTGTTTGGTGACAGTCCAAAAATGTTTGGTGATTTCGATGTGAGAGGACAACACTTTTCAACACTTTTCACTGAAGGAAGCATTATTCTGTATTATGGACATATATTTTACCAGAAGTGATGGTTTAAAGTTTAAATGCCTCAATGAAGGATTTGTTTCTTACACACACGGCTTTTTGCTTCAAAAGATGTTAACTGATGGACTGGAGTGGTGCGGATCATTGTGATGTGTTTTTATCAGCTGTTTAGACTCTCATTCTGACGGCACCCATTCACTTCCATTGGAAACTTCCACCCATACATTTCTCCAAATCTGATGAAGAAACAAACTCATTTACATCTTGATAGGCCTGAGGGTGAGCGCATTCTCATCAAATTCTTCAGTTTGGGGTGAACTATGTCTACAAGCAGTTTGCTTAAAATTGCCATTTTACAGAACATCCAGTTCTGGCTAAGGACCTTGCGTTTGTGGTTGTAGTGCCTTTTGTCTTGTTAACATATCATTTACTCCTTTACTGCTCTCGCTGGGGGAATGAGAGAGCTAATGGTTTAATTGGCTAATGGAAGATCAGCTTTGTTTGCAGAAATAAAGTGTTTTCGATGCTGTGAAAGTCTGTCTCTCGTGGATGGCTATAAACCACAAGTGAGAAGCAATGGAGGGAGTTTAATGTGTTGTGCCGACAGACCAGGCCGAAATAGGAAATGAAGTCTGATTGTACTGGGCAAAAGTAGAAGTTTGGTGGTCAATTAAAAAGAAATGAGTTCCCAGTGGCAGGAAGAGGAGCATAGATAGTGCTTATAGTGATGTGATACTGCAGATAGATAGATAAATCATCCCTATACATATCTATCAGGCACTTTATTGTAATGGAAAAAGGCTTCTATAAAACTCCCCATCTGGATTATTTCATGTCAGGTTTGAACTCTGTGACTGAAAACAGATCAGATCAGACCAGATGGGATCAAGAATGACCTAAAAAAAAAACGCTAAAAGTGTTTTTTTTTAAAGAAATTATTTGGAAAGGACGCAGAAAACTGATAAAAAGTGGTTCTATTTTAAAGTAATGTGGTTCTTTTATGTTATATTCATCAAAGGATCCAATCAGCATATTATTATGATTTCTGAAGGATCATGTGACGCTTAAGACTGATGCTAAAAATTCAGCTTTGATCACAGGAATAAATGACATATAAAAACATATTTCAAAATATTACTGTATATTTGATCAAATAAATGGAGCTATGGTAAGCATAAGAGTCTTCTTTTAAAAATACACAAAAATGAAATCTGAGCAACCCTAATGTTTTGAATGATAAGCGGATGCTGTGGAGAAACGCAAACAAAACACTAAATGTTCGCCCCAAAACCGATCTAAAAACTCTGAGCTAGATCAGTCTAGACGGTTCTTGTAGGGTTCCTGGCCCTGAAGCTTCAGGTATCGATCTAGACGGTGGAGTTCCTGGTCTTGTCGTCTCTGCGCTGGTATTTATAGCAGGGATAGTGGAGGCGTGTGGGAGAGGAGAGCAGCCGATCCTCTCATCTCTCTCGCTGCATGCGTAACAGAGCTGGAGCAGATTTCCTGCAAACTTTGCTCCAATAGTTCATCTAAAAATTCAAGTGTAGACATTTACTCACCCTCAGGTTGTTTTGGAGCCCGTATGACGTTCTTTCTCCTGTAGAACATAAATGGAGATGTTTAGCAGAGCACTTGAGCTTCTGTTTTCCAGACAGTGAAATAACAAAGCATTGTAAAGGAAGTTAAAACAACTCATGAACTGTAATGATTATTATCCTGAAGCAGCTTTTTATGTTTACAGTTTTGTTTTTCTATTTTTGTTATTTTATTAGTTTTTTTAAACGACTATTTCGGTTTGATTTCTATTTGAAGTGCTTGAATTGCTTTTCAAAATTTTGGAGTAATTTATTTAATTTTCATTTTTGGTAATTATGTTTTGATTAGCTTTCTTAAATATTAGTGTTTAGGTTTTTTTATTTCAGCTTTAATTCATATTTATTAGAAATGTATGTGCTTTTGTCATGCGATTATTTTATGTATTTATGTTGAGTAATGTTTTTTTTATTTTTAATTATTTTATTTTCAGCTTCTGTCATGTTATTATGTATTCCAGTATTACTTTGTGGGTTTAATTTATTTGTATTTCAGTTTTTATTTTCAGTTTTAAAATTGAATGTGATATAAAATATAAAATTTTAAATGTCATTTATTTAGGTTTAATTTATTTAATGTCAGTTTTAATCTTAATTTCTTGGATGAATTTAGGTTTAGTTTATTCAATCCAGTTTTAGTTTTCATTTTTAATCATTTAAAATAATTTTTTGTTTACAATTATTATTTGGTTTTATATTTGATTATAGTTGTGTGAAAAACCACACCCAAACTTGAGTAATTATTCACTGAAAAAACGCTTATATTGACACTATATTTTCAAGTTTGTAAAAGAGAAGCTTGGACAACATCTCCTTTTTATATTTCACTGAATAACTGAAGG
The DNA here is from genome assembly GCA_034779775.1 of Enteromius afrohamiltoni. Taxonomy (NCBI): domain Eukaryota; kingdom Metazoa; phylum Chordata; class Actinopteri; order Cypriniformes; family Cyprinidae; genus Enteromius; species Enteromius afrohamiltoni. The sequence continues at coordinate 2,304,890 of JAUYWG010000066.1, read as the reverse complement.
TCTGGAATAACATGAGGATGAGTAAAAGTGTAAAGGTTTTTAACCATTTAAACAATCCAATAAAACAGTGTTTGAAAGCACACTTTAAGATTCAGATGCTGTTTTATTTGAACAGGTTGCACAAAGCGCTGGATTTTAATTGCTCAGTAATGCGTCGTCTAGACAGGTTGGTTTGATTAGTTTTCGACTTTAATCCTGCTTCTGATTTACTGAATTCATTGGTCTCTGGACAGTTTGTGCGGAGGCGTATAACCCTGATGAGGATGAAGAGGAGAGAGAACCCAGGGTGAGAGTTTTTTCCAAACCTGCTATTCAAATGCTCTGGTGACTGAGAGGTCCTCCTCTTTTATGTGTTTCTGTGGTATCTGCTGCCCAGTATCCCATGATGCTTTGCTGTGTCTTCAGGTCACTTACCCCAAAACAGACGAGCAGAGACAGAGACTACAGGAAGCCTGCAAAGACATCCTACTGTTCAAAAACCTGGACCAGGTAAGAATAAAATGCAAGCTTTGGCTAATTTGTTGTCAGACAACCACTAAGATTAACACGGATGGTTTGTTTATGTGCTGCAGGCCACTGCAAAAAAATGATACAAATATCAAAAGAGTCTAGAAATTGACGTTTAAACTTTTATTTTGAATTAGCTGTTATTTTTTATTTTTCAGGTCCCATTTTAATAAGCTTCAATCATCATTTGATTGACTATTTAATCATTTTATTTTTATGTACATATTAGTTTTCATTTTAGTAGCTGTGTTATATGCCTTTGTCATTTTTATTAATATTTTCATGATTTTTTGCTTAATATTAAAGTTTACAATTATTTTATTTTATTTAAATTTTGTAATTTTTTTATAAGATTTATATTTTATTCCAAATGTAACAATTGTTTAAAAAAAACAATTACATTTTAGTTACCGTTATAATTTGATATACTATTTATTGTTAGTTTAAGTTTGCTTTAATTTAATATTTTTTTGTCATATTGTGATTTTTTTTATTGGTGCTGTCAAATGGTTAAATCGCAATTCATTTTATCCTAAATAAAGTTTTTGTTTACATAATATATTTATGTGTATTGTGTATATTTATTATGTACTGTATATATAAATACACAAAAATGCATGCATATATTTAAGAAAAATATTATATTTGTAAATTAAATATATATATATATATATATATATATATATATATATATAAATACAAACACATATGTAAACAAAAACTTATTTTGTATACGATTAATTGCAATTAATCACTAATTTAAATATAACTTTTTTAAATTATTACATTTTTATTTTAGTAATTAAATTTCAGTAAATCAGTTAATGTGTTATATTATGTATGTATTATATTACATATTATATAAGTAATATTTTTTATGGTTTTAGTTTAAGTTCACTATAATAGCACTGGGAACAAACCCAAACGTGTGCAGTTATTCACCTAGTCTGTTAAATATCTCCTTTTATATTTGACAGAAGAAATAAAAATGTCAGAGCAGTCAGTTTTAGCTGAACTCTAATTCAAGAAAGGCTCTTATTTCCCCCTCCAAACCAACAGGAGCAGATGTCTCAAGTCTTGGATGCCATGTTTGAGAAGGTAGTGGTGCCCGGAGAGCACATAATCGATCAAGACGATGATGGAGACAACTTCTACGTCATTGAGAGGTACACATGATCCGTCTCTGGATCTCCATGCTGGTGTTTGAACCTCTCAGACGTCCATATCCTGCTCTGTTTCTTGCGCAGAGGGACGTTTGACATCATGTTGAAAGCGGAAGGCACCACACGGACCGTGGGGTCTTATGACAACCGTGGGAGTTTTGGAGAGCTGGCCCTCATGTACAACACGCCGAGGGCTGCCACCATCGTCGCTACCTCACCTGGAGCCCTGTGGTGCCTTGTGAGTCCATTCTGACATCCTTTACCATGATTCTTAAAGGGACAGTTCACCCAAAAATGAAAATCTGGTTATAATTTTGACGGAAAGTTTGTAACCTGGCTGGTTTTGGGTCACCATTGACTCTTTTCCTAATATGGAGGTCAATGGCAGCCAAAACCAGCCAGGTTACAAACTTTCTTCAAAGCATCTTCCTTTGAGTTCAGCAGAACAAATAAATTCATACAGATTCAGAAAAAGTGTCCGAATGTGAGATAAAGAGTCTTTTCAGTTATTTTTTTTTTTATGTTATTTTGTGGCAGAAATGAGATTTCATAATCAAAACCATAAACAAATTATTTTATGAAATAAAACAAACATTAACTGAAATAATATATTAATATAAAAACACTTAACTGCATTTTAATTTACCTGGCTGCTTGCCAAGGCCACATTTCTCATTTTGGTTTTAAAGTTGAAGTACTAAAATAGTTAACAATTAAATATGAACGTAATAAAGGAAATAAAAGACAGTAATTAAAATTAAAATATAAATAAAAATCCAATTTAAATGATTAAACTATACTAGTAATAACAAAAAATTAAATTAAATAATTCATATTTTAATCAATCAATCAATCAGTCACTTTTATTTATATAGCTCTTTTAACAATACAGATTGTAGCAAAGCACTGAACATGATCAAATGTATAATGATGAGATTAAACTATTTATTTATTAAATGCAGAGACGATCTCTGTAATCAAAACAACCATAACCACTAGAAATGAGGTGCCCCCAGCTCATTCATTTGAATGAATTTGCAGTTGTGTGAATTCAATGCAGTTGCAGTACATCATTATCTAAACAAATATATGCTAAATATCTTGTTTCTTTCTCCAAGAGCATTTCATGTACTGTTTGTGTTAGAGCGCCCTCCGCTCTTCATAGAAAGGAGTGTAATTATAGGACTGTAGCGATTCAACCTCTCTTTTACTGGAGTGTAAAATATTGTTCTTTTTTTATTTAATTTTATTTATTTATCTTTTTTTGCTTAAATGTCTCTAGGACCGGTTGACGTTCAGAAGGATCATCGTAAAGAACAACGCAAAGAAAAGAAAAATGTACGAGGCTTTCATCGGGACTCTTCCACTTCTCACGTCACTGGAGGTTTGAATCATTCGTCCCTGCCCTTCCTACAAACATGCTATCTGCTAACTGTATTTTATTATTCGTTTTTTCCTGATTTTATGAATAAATGCGTCTCTTGTTTTCAGGTTTCAGAGAGAATGAAGGTCGTTGATGTCTTGTCGACCAAAGTGTACAACAGCGGGGAACAGATCATTGCTCAGGTGAGCCAGTTTAATTTCTTTATTTATGATCAGCACTTATGCATTTAATCAGATGGAATACAATTTTGGAGTACAATTTTTTTAAAACAATTTTAACAAAATGGGAAAAGTTTTTTGAATTAATGGTTCATCCATTTTTTTGTAATTTTGTTATTTGTTATTATATGTTTAATAATGTTATATAATATAACATAATATAATAATTAGGGCTGTCAAACAATTAATTGTGATTAATGCAAAATAAAAGTTTTTGTTTACATTATATGCATGTATATTATATACATGTTTATGCATTTACATATTCATAGTTTTATATTTTATATAGAAATAATTTATCAGATACATAATAAATATACACAGCACACACCCTTACATTATGCAAACAAAAACTTTTTTACTTAAAAAAAAAAAATATATATATATTAATATTAAATTAAATCACGTGACACGGAGTAATGATGCTGAAAATTCAGCTTTGCATCACAGCAATAAATTAAATTTGAAAAAATATTCAAATAGAAAACTGTTATTTTAAATTCTAACAATATTTCACAATATTACTGTATTTTTATCACATTGATGCAGCAGAAAGGATTCGAAAGATCTTTAAAAAACAATTAAAAAAAAAATCCTACTGACCCCAAATTGCGGTTTTGTTTTCACAGGGTGATTTGGCAGATAGTTTCTACATCGTAGAGTCAGGACACGTTAGGATCACTATGAAGAGGAGCAAAGTGAGTCGAACACATTTGTTTCACCAAAGAATCATCACACTCTCAGAAATAAAGGTACATGTTTGTACCTAAAGGGTCCGTTTTGGCATCTTGAAGGTACATATTTGAACCTAAGTGTGTGTTTTGAAAAGAATGACAGCTTTTGTACCTTTACTTCTGAGAGTGTTCATTATGCGTTTGAATAAATCCTCCAGCTTTAAAATACTCACATGCATTTACATCACACTGGTTTTTTTTAGTCGAAAAACGATACAGAAGACGAGGAGGTGGAAATAGCCACATGTTCCCGAGGCCAGTATTTCGGCGAGTTGGCGCTCGTCACTAACAAGCCACGGGCGGCTTCTGCGTATGCCATGGACAACGTCAAATGCTTAGGTAATGCATTATATATGATAAACCACACAATGCGTGGCAGCTGCACGGCGGGTCATGTGATCATTCACCTTGTGCTCCACAGTAATGGACGTGCAGGCGTTTGAGAGGTTATTAGGCCCCTGCATGGACATCATGAAACGAAACATAGCCAATTACGAGGAGCAGCTGATCACGCTCTTCGGGAGTCACATCGCAATAGAGGAGCCGAATGCATGAAATCAGTTAATCAATAAACATCGCAAACGTAAAAATGCAACATGAAATGATGAGAAAATGGTAAGTACAGGCCTGTCATCATGGTGGAGAAATCGTGTTAACATAGGTCATAAGCTTGAAGTCATTGTTTTGCATTCACAGATGTGAAACTCCGGTGTGTGTCAATGATCATGATTTTGTTTAGATGTGAAAAGCCAAATGTGAGCGCTTTCCTCCAGGGTACTTGAGGTTTATGGGAGATTCCTCATGGTTATTTGGTTTGGGGATTTGGTACCGGTGTGTTTATCGAAAATTCCTCGTTTGTGCTTCTTTCACATGCTGCATCTTTTACGGTGACGTCCACACAAAGACTGCATCGTTATGCCATATACAGCACAGTAATATGTTAATATATTCTTTTAAAGCTATACTTCTGAATTTTAAAATCTGCTGTTGAGCATTCGTCAGTGTTTTCAGTGTCATTTTTTTACTGCGAGCCGCAATTTTTGACTAAACATGAGCTTCATGAATTGCATCTTGTTACAAAAAAATGTGAATAAGCATTTATAACAACAACATGGCAGGGTGTAAAGTCAACATGAAAACTAAACTGAACATATTTACTTAGAGCACATTAAAAGTTTGTATTAAAAATTGCCATTTGTTTTCAGATCGAGTCCAAAATGTATTCTGGTATGAAACAGCCATTTTTTAACCGTCCAATCAATTCTAATGAATAAAATCAGATCCTACCTGTTTTTTTTTTTGGTTTTTTTTGAGTATCCTATTTAACTCACGAATGCTTCGGATTACAGAAGTAAGATGAGTTGAAAACTGTTTCACGTTGACTTTTATACTCAAGTTTGATAACATTTCCATGAGTTAGTAACATTTCGAATTGCTTGAGAATACGATATGAGAAATGCAGACAGAGATGCATAGAAAAAGACTTGATTGCATAGAAAATGTAATGAAAATACCTAATTTAATGGAACGGCTCGCCCAAAAATGAAAATGCACTCACCCTCAGGCTATCCTAGATGTGGATGAGTTTGTTTCTTCATCAGATTTGTAGAAATCCAGCATTGCATCACTTGCTCACCAATGGAAGTGAATGGGTGCCGTCAGAATGAGAGTCAAAAAGTCATCTCATCTGAATTACTGGTGGATTATTGTGGTGTTTTTATCAGCTGTTTAGACTCTCATTCTGACGGCACCCATTCACTTCCATTGCTGAGCAAGCGATGCAATGTTACATTTCTCCAAATCCGATTAAGAAACAAACTCATCTACATCTTGGGCGGCCTGAGAGTGAATAGAATTTGCATTTCTGGGTGAACTTGAGGGTGCACATGTTTTCAGTTCTTGTTTTTGCACAATCTTTAGAGAAACTCCTCACTGTCACATAAGAATAGTAAATACAGGCATTGTGTATCTTCGGTTTAAAAATGGTGTAGCACATTTTTTTTATGAATTGTTCACTTCTTCAATTTTTTTTGAATAACAAAAGCAATTCACGGTGAATTAAGATGTATTCAACATGCACAAATTGTACATTCACATTGGTTTTTTAGATGCTCAAAACATTACCAGTGTCATTTGCTCTCTCTGAAGAAGTCTGAATGATTCCTCTCTTTTCCTGTGTATATTTTTGATTTACGTTTACCTTCTTTCTGGTAGCTTTTGGCATTTTGGTAATGTTCTTCAAAACACTCACTTTATTCTTCATTTATGCAGTATTTGGACACTGTTTTTCTCTTATCTCTTGATGTATGAGAAGTTTGTCCTTGTTAATCGGATCTTTTGCTTCACAGCAAGTCATATGCATTACTAGTAGTATCCATTTCTTCCTAAGACATTATTTAATTCATTACTGTCTACCTCTAATATGAACAGCTTAGCCTTCATCACCTCTCCTCATGTAGATCCCCGCAGGTTTGTCTGGTGGTAAACTAACCTGTAGTGAATCCCTAAACCATATGTGTGTCAGTGTAACTTTACACCGTTTCTACCCTCTTCACCAGGGGAAAAAAGACTTTTAATTGCCAATCAGTGCTCATTCTGTACCATTTCTGTGTGAATTTCTGCCGCATTGAGAAGTCGCTAATGCTTTTTATGTCCTGAAAATGGATCAAAGGTCTACAGTCTCTTGGTGCAAGAGAGCCCAGTACTATACCGTCAGTTATATTTGACTTTCATTCAAATAAAGAACAATTTTGTATTTAAAAACCATGTTGTGATTATTACAGCTAAGTCCTATGCTACAAAGGATTAATTTTCATTAGTGCATAATATGCGAATATTGTCGTATGTGTATATTAAAAAAAAGTACACTTCAAAAATGTTATTTTAATATCATTATTTGAGTCCATAACCTGTACTTATGTGGCTAACCATCCGATATTTCACTTTTAATGAGGTGTAATATTGCCCAAATGCAAGAACCAGTGTTTGTTTACAACGTCTTAAGACAATACATACCTCAAATCTCCCTATTAAACAAAGAAGGTGGGTCTTTCATGTTCTTGGCCAATGAGATTCACAGCTGATGTAACGGGCATGCAGAACTGGCCAATCACAAACACAATAACAAACCCATCCATGTCTAACCCAGTGTGCGAGCGACTGGCCAATCGCGCTTCGAGCTCACCCAACTGACGTGCGTTTCCGCCAATGGGAGGCCAGATCTAAAAGTAATCAGTCCTGCCTTCGCTGAGAATGCCAGAGAGGCTCGGTAATGGCGACAGGTTTGGTAAGTAAAAAAAAGTTGTTGAAATATTACCACGAAACGAAACAGTAATGTCAATGAACTTTATTTTGCCTGGCTATTTTAGATGTTGACGGTCGAGGCCGCGGGGAGCAAAAAGACTGTCATTCATTGTTTCGATCGCAAATGACAACTTTTTACTTGATGGGGGTTTTTCTCTGTGACGTTTGTTGTTTTGCTTGTGGTTTAGTAATTCTCTAACGTTACCTCGCCATAGCGACAATAATTAAACACAGCCGCTCGTGTTTTTTTCCTTAAAACCTGGGAGAAAACAGGGTCTCCATTCATTGCAATGAGGTAAAAGGAAGGACTCGATGTACCATGTCTCAACTTGTTGACATTCTTTTGTTTACAGCTCCCGCTGTTGACAGTGGAGTTCATTTTTAAGCATTTATCTTAATTATTCTGCATCGATCACACGTCTGACCGTCGGATCGTCTGTATAAGATGTGGTTGTATTAAAAACCGCAGTTGTTAATGAGTTTTGGTGATTTTTTTCAAACAAAGACCTTCGTGTATTTGCGACAGCCGTAATGAAGTTATTGTTCTCGTGTTCAGCTTTCAACAACGACAACATAGGTGTGAAAATATCAGTTATGCCCCAAAACATCTAGGCGCTTCCGTCTGTTTTGTTCTTGTTAATTCGCGAGTGCAGATACATTTTATTTTCTTCCTGTGTGAAAAACTGAAACCGTCGAGCGAGCAGAAATGGCCGAAAATGACGATTTCCTCGTATAAACACGGACGTGTCTTTGCTTGGATCGAACGGGGGGGCTTCCGTCTGAGATTATCGAAAGTTATGGAGAATTTTCTAGCGCGATCAATCGCTGTTATTGATCTCCCGTTGTTACGCAGTTATGAATGAATGAGCTGCGCTGCGCATGCGCCAAGTCCCCGAAAGTTTATAAACAAGCCTTGCGTGCAATGCGGGTCACGTGACCGCGCTTCACAGAAACGGGCCTCGAACAAAACGCGTTATTTAACACGACGCAAGTCGCTTTATTAAGGATTCGGGCCCTGTCGACTCTCGTTTAATTGTGAAAAGTGGCCAAAAACATATTGCACAATAGGCCACCCGACAGAACAGTTGTTGTTCCAGTGTTGTCTCGCATTCATTCATTCATTCATTCATTGGTTAAGTCAAAACAAATGCCTACAAAGTGAAACCTGTGCAAGTAAGCGGTTTCGGAAATTACCTACCTGTTTTGCTTTCACTTTAACGCTTCTCTTGCATTCACAGCCTGCCCAGCTGACATGTCATAATATGGTTTGGGAAGTGAAAACTCAATCGGTCCCTCAGAGAGTCCAGGAAGTCCAGACACAGAGCTCAGGTATGGACGAGGCCTTCGATCTGCTTAAATGCAACGAGCGCCTGCCCTCTTCACCTGGCTGCCCTTCTAACGATAGTCACATGGAGTACGGTAATTAGATTTGCCACTCATGTTTTCATCCGGAAAGCGTAAAAAATCTTATTTCCGATTCCAAATACAATTTGCAATGACAGTTTCGGTCTCTGCAGATGACCTGCCTGAGCTGCAGGAGGTGCAGGATGACCAGTTGACCCCGGGCGTGTTCCAGGTGGCCCCGGGCGTGTCGCATCACGAGGAGGTGCCCGTCGAGGGCCGGAGCTCCAGGCCTGAGGGCAACGTTTCACACACAAATTGGCTGACCGAGCTGGCCAACATCGCCACCAGCCCTCAAAGCCCCCTGCTCCAGAACGCCCCACACAACCGGTCAGAAAATCCTGCCATTTGTGCAGTTGAGTTTAAATGTAGATTGCACAGCTCGGGATGTACTGATGTTGCATTTTCATTACAGGTCTTCTCCTGTCCACATCTTCTCCAGCAGTAGCAGTTTACATTCCTACGCTAGACCCCCTCTGTCTTCCAGCAGCGCCCCAAGTCCCGCCCGCAGCCACATGAGAGAACGCCGCCGCACCAGGGTACCGCTGCAAGCCTTTACAAATGCAAACACTTATAATAAGATTTCGTGAATGGCTTAAGAATTATATGCTGTTATCAAGATCCAGAATAGACTTATAGCCACACTTGCCAATGGTGAGTGAACCGAGAAAGTTTTCCAATTTAATTAATTACATCATGTGTCATGTAGTTTTGTGTTAAAGGGTCAGTGTCGGTCATTTAGGTCTCAGTAAATGATGATACACACATATTTATACAGTGCCCTCCACTAATATTGGCACCGTTGGTAAATCTGAGCAAAGGTGGCTGTGGAAATAAATCTGCATTGTTTATCCTTTTGATCTTTTATTCAAAACAGGAGCAAAATTCTAACCTATCATTGAATTAAAACAATTGAAATGGGGAGAAAATCTCATTGTGAAATAAATGTTTTTCTCCAATATTTGTTGGCCACAATTATTGGCACCCCTAGAATTTATTATGTTTTTTTATGATTTTTAAATATAATCCCATTCATATTCACAATTCTGAGCACTCCAGGGTGATTATGAACATGAAATTATCCAGCCATGGTTTCCTGTTTCACAGAATTATATATAGGAGGGAAAAAAAGCCCAAAATCCCTTAATCATCAACACAATGACAAATAAGAAAGATATTCTTTGGTTTACGCTGCATAAGATGATTGAGCTTCACAAATTAGTGAAGTGGCTTTAAGAAAAGAATTAGACCAGCGAAAATTTCCATTTCCATCATCAGGGAAATAATTAAGACTTTCCAATCAACATACAATGTTAGGAAGCTGCCTGGAA
>JAUYWG010000066.1:2280103-2294749 GCA_034779775.1 Enteromius afrohamiltoni | reverse complement strand
AAAACAAACACAAGAATTAGTCACTGAGCACAAAATGAAGCTCTTGCCATGGCCGTCCCAGTCCTCTGACCTGAACCCTGAGTGAGCTGAACTAAAGAGGAGAACCATCATGGAGCTGATCATCTAAAGAGTCTGGATGAAGGAATGATCTCTTTTCTCTTTTCAGGTGTTCTCCAAACTCTTCAGGTGTTACAGGAGAAAACTCAGAGAAGGACATAGCAATAACTGGGTGCCAATATTTGTGACTAACATGTGCTGGAGAAAAAAACATCTTAATGAGATTTTCTCCCCATTTCAATTGTTTTAATTCAATGATAGGTTAGAATTTTGTTCATGTTTTGAATGAACGATCAAAAGGATAAACAATGCAGATTTATTTTCACAGCCACCTTTGCTCAGATTTACCAACGGTGCCAAAATTAGTGGAGGGCACTGTATATGAATGTATATATATATATTTATTTATATATGAGCCATTTTGTAATTTACAGCATATGTTAATTTATACACTATTATAGTATTTATTTATATTTTTATAGCTTCAGTTTTGTTATCAAGGTTATTTTAGAACTATTTATATACCAAAATGCTTATTGAAATTTTAAATTAGCTTTAATTTTTATATTTTTAGTTTTAATTTTACTTTAATATTTTGTAATTTTATCATTTTAAGTCTTTTTTTTATTTTCAGAACTATGTTCAGTTAGTTGCCAAAAGCATAATTTTAAGCTTTTCAATATAATACCTATATGTAATTTATTTCAGCTTTATTTCAGTAAACAATTGTTTTTAGTTTTTTAGGTTTGAACAGTTTTAGTTGTCCTTAACTCTGCTTTTCATTTTAATTTGACTAATATTGCTTTGTTTTTATTAACATATCTGTGTAGTCTTCATTTTATTTTTATTGTTTGTATTATTTTATTTTTAATTTCATCTTCATTAAAAAATATTTCAGATTTTTGAAAATTAAATTTTTTTTCAAATTTTTCCCCATCAAATGTATATTTTAATAGCTTTATTTCAATGAATGAAAACTAATTTTATTAGCTTTAGCTAGATAACACTGTTTACGAGTAGATCTCTCTGTAAAACCATATCTTCTGTACGTCATCATTCTTACAGTTCGACTGAAAGCATGCATTATGTTGCGGTTGCTAATAAAGTTAGCGGCCACATGGCATACTAATCTTATTTACTGTTAATTTTAGACCCTGGCTGAGAGTTAAAGCGGAAATAACATATAGCACACACCTTTGAGGCTGCTTTATGTGTATTTTACAGGCCAGCAGCGAGTCAGAGTCGGGCATTTTCTGCATGTCGTCTCTGTCCGATGATGATGACCTGGGGTGGTCCCATTCCTGGCCCTCCACTGCCTGGCATTGCTTTCTTAAAGGTAAAGGCACACACAGATAAAGTGTTCAACATAACAGCTGATATTGTGATGGCAGTTCTTGAGTTCAAGAAATGTGGTGAACAGCACCTTCTGCTGTTACAAATGCAGAGCAGCAGGAGTAAAAGGGGAAAACAGGCGTGTCTCTGGGTCACAGGAGGGCCATTGAGTCACATTCTGGCCCTCACACCCATGTTTGTTTCTTACATAACTAGTTTTATTTGAACAGAAATATTTAGGCTTACCTTTACTGTCTTGATACACGGAGATGTCTCTGTCATTTTCCTCCAGGAACACGTCTGCGCTTCCACAAAGGTGTGAATGTGGAGTGGCAGGATGCAGAGGACGTGATGGAGTCGGATGAAGATTCAGAAGATGAGGGAAGAACACAGTTTAACTCAATGAAGGTAATGATGTTCACATCAGTCAGATGTCATCCTTTAATTTACTGAAAACGTACTTACCCTCAGACGTAGATGAGTAGATGTAGATGAGTTTGTTTCTTCAGCCGAAATGTAGAATTTCACCACTTGCTCACCAATGGATGTGAATGGGTGCCGTCAGAATTAGAGTCCAAACAGCCGGTAAAAACATCACCGTAGTCCACAAGCAACCCACCTGATACAGATGAAAGAATTTTTTGGACCCTCATTCTGACGGCACCCATTCACCGCAGAGGATCCATTTCTCCGAAGAAACAAGCTCATCTAGATCGTGGATGGCCAGAAGATAAGCACATTTTCAGCAAAGTTTCATCAAGTAGTAACTTGCAATGTTAGTGCATTGAAAATCTTATTGCCCAAGTAACTTAAGTTTGTTTGTCTCGCAGAGTTACGGCTCTGATGGGCTAAAGCTGGTGGTCTTTGAGGAGAGTGTGTCTTTTGGCCAGTCTGTCCTGAAATTAACGTTTGACCCTGGTTCATCTGAAGCAGGGCTTATGACTGCTGAGTGCAGTTTGGACCACCCGTTTTTTGTAAAGAATAAAGGTAAATGCAGAAGTCGGTTTCAATGCAGTATCATTAAAAGGTAAATGTGATTTGGGAATCTAATGTGTGCACGTGTGTTAGGGTGGTCTTCTTTCTATCCGAGCCTTACTGTTGTGCAGCACGGCATTCCCTGCTATGACATGGAGGTTGGAGACTTGTGTCTGCCCCCTGGACACCGCGACGCCATCAACTGTGACGACTCAGTCGTTTTTGACACTTTTAGGAGGTACCACTATTAATAAAAGTTTTCGTTAAATTAAATGAAGCTGGAATACAATACAAGAAATTAAAAAAATGAAAAACAAAAATCTTGGTAATTAATTGAAATATATGTTGAAGTACCAACATTGCTAAAACTAAAATTAATGTCACCTCGGATCACAAAAGCAGTCATCAGTAGCACTGGCCTATTTGTAGCAATAGTCAACAATGCATTGTATGGGTCAAAATGAGCGATTTTAAGTAAAGATTGTGTTCCATTTTGTAAATTTCCTACCATAAATATATCAAAACTTAATTTTTGATTAGTAATATGCATTGCTAGGAGCTTAATTTGGGCAAAACTGAAGGCGATTTTCTTGATATTTATTCATTTTCTTTTTGCACCCCTGGAAGCCAGATTTTAAAATAGTTTGGTCTCCGCCAAATATAGTCCTCTCCTAACATGAGCGGTTTTGGGCTAATGAGCAATCACAAAGTCAATAATATAATAAAAATAAAATGCAAACTAATAGTTTATAACAAAAAAGGAAATTCTGAATATTAGTGCCACAATAAAACATAAATAATAGTAAAATAACACTAGGAAGTGAATATCTCAAAAATACGCCCAGGTCACCTTTTTAATTTTTTTAAAACAGTTAATGATTTTCCCTCAATTATGACAGTATTTTCATGTTCAAATTATTAGACTGTATCCATGTTTGTTGTTGTTGTTGTAATTACTATTATTTTCAAGGGTGATTTTTATTACAGAATAAAATTTAAAGGACAAAATGAAAAAAACCCAACAACAAACACATAATGTGCAAACATTACATGGTTAACTGTCAGTGTGATTAATTTAAGCATTTTTCAGATTGTCATATAAGACCTAATTTGCAACTTGTTAGCAACTCACAGTCTCTTAATTAATTTTATTTTTAGATTAGTTTTTATAGATGATCCTATTAGTATTACTAGGATTATGATTTAATTACTACTAATAACACAAATATCGAGTGATATCATCAGAGATGAGAACTGAACTGTGTTTAAGAATCGGACTGTTGTCTCACCCCGCACAGTTATGACTTCACCCCTCTGGACTCTTCTGCCGTGTACGTTCTGAGCAGTATGGCACGTCAGCGCCGGGCATCCCAGTCCAGCGGAGGCGCTGTGAGTCCAGACTGCGACAAACTCGAGGCCCTCGGCTCCTCCTATCACTCCCCCAGCAGCAAATCCCAGCGCAGCCACGCCTCAGGAAGCTCTGGAGCCACACCCACAAAGTGCAAGCGGCCAATGAATGCCTTCATGCTTTTCGCCAAGAAGTACAGGGTGGAATATACCCAGATGTACCCCGGCAAAGACAACAGGTGCGTGGCGTGCCACGAGCAAACAGATTAATGGTCGCATTAGCTATGTTCATCGAAATGAAAGCTGAGATCAAGTCAAATAAAAATGCGGTATAGAAATATTTGATAAATGTTGCCTAAGCAGCTAATTTAAATATAAAACGGCATATATATATATATATATATGTAAATACACACACATACAGCATATCTTTAGATGTGTATATATAATAAATATATGCATGACGTATGTGTATTTTTATATACATAATAAATATCTAATTTACTCAGAGCCATCAGCGTGATTCTGGGCGATAAGTGGAAGAAGATGAAGAACGAGGAGAGGAGGATGTACACCATGGAGGCCAAAGCTCTGGCCGAGGAGCAGAAACGTCTCAATCCTGACTGTTGGAAACGCAAGAGAACAAATTCGGTTAGCACTTTTTAATTAGCATGATCATTGTTCGTTAATTAAAGAAGAAAATTGCTACGGAAGCTTGATCTATAATCAAATAAATTCTTTAGATCTCATAATTTTGACTTTTATTTCTAAATTCTGAGTTGGGATCCCCACTGAGATTTTCCCCACAACACTGCTAGAAAATAATCTACAGGGTGAGATATTATAAATGTAAAAAAAAAAAAAAAAAGTGCGAGAGAAAAATGTGCAGTTATTTACAGTTTTTTATTTCAGCTTTTATACAATTTTGAAAATGATTATCAAAATCAAAACGTTCCTTTCCGCTTTGCCAGGGCTCTCAGCAAAACTAGGCTAAGGATTGGCACGGAAAAACACCAACTGGATGAGGAGCAGGAGACGGACACGCATTCTCTCGAAAGACTGATAAACCGCAACTGTGATGCTACACGTGCTTGCTTTAGGAAAAGAAAAAATGATAACAAAACGTCTTCGCGAGAAGAATCGTGAAAGAGAAATTACATTAAAATATATGAACGGAAGGCAAATCATATAATTATATGCGATATAAAATGTAATCTAGTGAACTAACAGTGCTTGTGTATTTTTCTTATCCTTCAAAAACGACGAAAACGCCTTACTCTTCCAAAGCAAGACAACGCTCAGTTCTTCTATCAGGTAATTTTGTATTTCTAGGCTTGAAAGGTGCAACCCTGTGGTGCTATTTTACTGAGGCCGAAGGAGCGATATTATACAAATAATGTCTATTTTTAAATGTAAAAAGGGGAAATTTAGATGTTAGCTTGTTTTTTTCAGCTGTTCATATTAATTGTATTTGTATAACTCAACTTGTTGCACAGACTCAAATGTATTGCAAATAGACGAACGATGTTGAATTGCATATTCGTCGATGTGCTGGAAAGGGGTTGAATTTCATATGACGTCAGTCCAGCCTAGGCCATATTCAGTGTGCGTGTCTGCCTACCTGTGTGTGTGTGTGTGATAGTCTATCCATACGGCCATATTGTACACGGATAGAGTCCCACACACAGGCACACGAGTACAAAGACACGCATGTTGTCACATACAGCACTTCAGGGCCATGCCTTCACTGTAAGTGTTCTTGTTTTTGCACTTTATATTCATATATATATATATAACCTTATAAACCAATAAATGTATACAAGCTGAAATGTTGTGTAAAAAATATATATATCTTGATGAGATGTATCCTTTGACACAATCATGGCCAAACTGAGCAACTGAGTGTTGTGCTTTGTGTGTTTGCCATCGGATTACATTACAAATACATTTTGTTAATATTGTACAGGTCCACGTTACCATCCATTTCTTGCACAAACTATTCTTGTATCATATTATAAATAAAAATTTAAACTCGCTACCCTAAACCCTTGTCTGTCTTCATTTTAAACACTATTTGGAAAGTACCTGTGATAATATGGCTTATAATGTACTAGCTGTATAAAAGATTTGTAAACATATGGCACGATGTATCCTACTGTATTCTTTTATGGTGCTTTCTTCAGGCATTTTACCTGTACTTTGAATTACCTGAACTCCTCAATCTTCTATTCATCAGAGTTGCTTTGAGGTTTTTAATTGAATATTTAACTTTTGCTTCCTCGCTTAAATCTTCATATTTATGGGGTTTTGTATCATGGAGTGGAACAATGACGTTAGGTGAAAGTGCAGGCAGTAGATAGTGTTTTATGTGTGTATAACCACAAGGTGGCGCTCAAACACAATACATACTCGACAGCAAAAACAATACACTATCTTTTGTGATTCTACAACAGTATGATTATTGATGTTAAACATTAATAAATGCAAAGAGCAACTTACATTTTGACTGCTTGGAGATGGAAAGGATGCAGGGGTTCGAACAGTCGCAAATTATTACACTTTAATCTTTAAGATAATACAGCAACACCCATTTGGTGTAAATATTATGTTAAACGAACACATATCAGACATTAGCACAGCTTGTGTTTTCCAAAGACAGCGCTGCTCCTGAATGTTACTTTTTATCATAAATTAGACTCAATATCTTAGTTATGAATTAGTATGTCAATTTTTATGCCTGGGGCATATGTCTTATCTCATAATTTCACCTTTTTATGTCATTATTTAGTTTTTTTGTCTGACAATTAGTATCCTATGGTTTTTGGCTTGTTATATCAAATTCAACTATACATATATTCAATTTTTAAGTTATAAAACTTATTTTTATACTGATAATTATGGCTTTGCATCTTATAATCTGGGATTTATATGTAATAATTATGACTTAGTATTCCATTTCTTTATATCATAATCATCACTTAATGTGTCATAAAATCAACTTTTTACAAGTTTGATTTTATACATATCATATTTAACTTTTAAAGTTAACTGAGACTTTTTCTCAGTTTTATCAAAATTTCACCTTTAGACCTCGTAACAATGATTTATTAATTCTCATAATTAGGGCTTTTTTTATCTCATATTTATTCCATATTACAATCATCACTTAGTATGTCAAATAATGAAATTTTAAATCTCACAATTTAGACTTTTTATGTCCTATATTGAACTTTTTGTCAGTTTTGACTTATTTTTAATTGGTCAATTTCACCTTTAGACCTCGTAACTATGATTTAGTATGTCATACTATGTCATAAATGTAACGTTTTTTAGATGATCATTTTTATCATCTAGCAGTCAGATCATATTTTTGGTAAGGGTATGAGGACAGTGTGAGAGATGCATGGGACTATCTTCATCTGCTTGCGTTCTCGATGTGTTGACCGGCTGCGACTGTGAGCACCATCCCCGGCCTTGTGCTCCACATTCCTGAAACTCCTCCAAATCACACACACACTGCAGCGTGTGTCTGCAGTCCCACTTTTGGCTGGCAGCTTGGGCTCTTTGGGGCCTCGCTGTGATAGTGACAGCTCATGTTTATGCATGATGTGGAGCTCCCCAGCGCTGAAGCGGAGCGCTGATGAAGTCATGCGAGCCCGGTGACGTGCTGCCACCGAGCATGTCCTCTCATCAAGGACTGTGAGTAGATGGGAATACAGCCCAGAACGAGGAGCAACATTAAAGAAGACAGTTCAAATCAGCAGCTGTCACCGCGCGGCCAATAACAAAGTCGTTTGAGAGCTGATGCGGTTAGCATCTAAACCGAAACAGACCGCACTGATCCAAATATTAATATAGCAGAACACTGATCGCATGCAATATGGCTAGCGCATCTTTGGGCTATTTTCATTTTCTGAAGGAACTCTGAAGGGGATTTGAATAAAATGATCCTAAAATGTCAGTTTTAAATTAAATTCTGATAGCAGGTGAAAATCTTATTCAACAGTAAAACTAAATCATTTATGTCTGGAGAACACATGATGATATTGAAGTGCATTTCCGGCACACAAGAAAAAAATGAATGAATTGGTAAATAATGAGAGTTAGGTCTTGTAGTCATAGATACAAGATATGTCATAATTATGACCCATAATTATGAATAACTGACAAACATTTTTGATTATGAGATAGAGAGGAAATTATGAAAAAATTACATGTCATAAGTATGACCATATATTTTGTTATAATTTAGGGTCATAACTTGGACTTTCTAATCTCAGTTAAGACTTAGCAGTCAAACAACTTTTTATCTCATAGTTATGATTTGCAACATAAGCTCATTGAAAATACCTGCCTCTACCTATATTTCTGCGAAACACAAAAAGTGTACCAATACACACACAAATCGAGTTGAAATGAAGACTAGAGGAAGTAATTCCCATTCGCTTATGTTTCACCATATTCATCATAATTATGTATTTCATTTAATTTCTACTCTCGACTGTCTCTTTATGACTTAGTATCCCGATTTTAGTATCCACTTTTAGCTATATTTTTATGTCATATCTCATAATTTCAGCCTTTTATCTCATAGTTATGTTTTAACATCCCATTTTGCCTTTTTAGCTCATAATGATGACTTCAAATGTCATAATATACTAGTCATAAATATGTGTTTTGTTTTGTTTCTTTTTCTACTACTGTCTCATTATGACTATACAATTTTTCTTTTTTATCCCCACTTTTAAAATGTTAGCTCATAATTTAGAATTTTTATGTCATAATTAAGATTGTTTTGTCATATTCTCCACTTTCTAACCTCAGTTAAGACTTTATATGTCAGTCATAACAGTAAAACTTTATATCTCATAATTTCATCTTATTAAATCATAACTATGAGATGAAAATATGAAATGATAAGATATGAGGTTTTGCTGTTAACTGAGGTTAGAAAGCAGAGAATATGACAAAACAATCTTAATTATGACATAAAAATTCTAAATTATGAGATAAAATTTTAAAAGTGGGGATAAAAAGAAAATTTGGATACTTAGTCATAATGAGACAGTAGAAAGTAGAAATTAAACAAAATACATAATTCTGATGGAATTTGAAATAGAAAAGTTTAATCTATAACATTTGAAGTCATCATTATGTGACAAAAAGTCTAAATGAGATTTTAAATCATAATTATGAGATAAAATCTTATTTTGACTTTTTGACACACAATAATCACTTCTAATGTCATAAATCCAACTTTTCCCACAATTTTAATCTGTAATAATTATGAATTCATGCCATTATTTGACTTTTTATATCACAATAAAAATTTGGATCTACGAAAGCATGCTTACTTCTTATGTGGCGGAAATGGGCTTCCAAAAGATGACGCACATGATGAGCTTTACTGTTAAAGGTTCGTACAGATCAGCGTAGTGTAGATGTGAGCAATAATATTCACTAAACTAGCGGTGATTTGCATGACTAAGGCCTTCCAGTGCACTTTAGTTCACACTGACTTCAGGCAGTCACTGCTTCACTGGCAGCGCTCATTATGAATCTGCTCTTCTGAGGGGAGCAATTTGCGAAACAAATGACTAACAAAATGAACATTTAAAGATGAAGTGTGTGTGTATGGGTGTGTGAGAGAGATGTCAGGCTGGCTAATCAGAGCCTGCATCTGCACACAGACTTCTTCATTAGAAGTAATTACACCACTATAATAGGAAGCAAACGAGAGAAGGATCAGACGAAGTCTATGTGCTCCGGCTAACAATGACAACAGCTACTGGAGACTGTGTTTGTGTGTTTACGTTCACAAATAAATCTACATCCTGTCCTGTTGCAAGTCTTTCGTAGATAGATGTGTACTATTTGGAGCTCATTCTGTCCACAAGGAAATTTTAGTCTGGTTAACATTTACAGGTGGTTTATCTGTATTGAAACATTTACACAGAAAACAGAAAAAAGACATAATATATGATGTTGTCATATGACTTATGTCTCTGTCTCCTAAAGCTCTACTTTAAAAGCGCTGGCTGTATCCAGTGACAGTTAAAGGCACATCAAAGATTGTATTTCAGCACACTTGACCTGTGTTGAAGATAAAATCCTCTGCTGGGATGCTTGCACATCTCTGTCACTGTCAGCCTCTTCAGAGCCTCGTCAAATCACAAGAGCCAATCCAGCCCATTGATGTTTAAATGCTTGGACAGGACTAGAGGCTACTGTCAGAGATAACAGATAAAGCAGGCTTAGACAGAACAGAACCGATAAAGGAGAAAAAGGATTTACTCACTCTGGGGCAGACATGAGAAGATAATTGTAGCTATATACCGTATATACAAAATGTTTGGGGTCAGTAAGACTGTTTAATGTTTCTGAATTAAGTTTCTTATAAGCTCACGGAGGAGGATGCATTTATTTGAGAATTTTTTAAAAATATTTTTGAAAGAAGGTTTTTCTGCTCACAAAGGATATTTTTGTAATTTTTGAAAAAATTGTTTTCTATTTGAATATTTTTAAAATATGATTTATTCCTGTGACGCAAATCTGACTTTTCAGCATCATTACTCTTCAATGTCACATGATCCTTTAGAAATCATTCTAATGTACTGAGTTGCAACATTTATGATTATTATTAATGTGAAACAACTTTGTTTTCATCTTTTAGCAATATAAAGTATATGCTATATATGTATAATGTATACATGCACATACTGTCACTTTTGATAGATTTAATGCCACGGCTGAATAAAACTAATAAAATCTAATACATTAATCATGCAATAAATTATAAAATAGCATATGAACGTTACCACAGGCCTACATTCATCATAACCCAATAATATTCCCAGGTCAGAATCCCGACTGCCTTTTATTGAGGATCAAACGTTCAAACCCCTCAGGCCAAGAGCTCACATTGTATTCATTTAAATATAAATGAAATAATTACTCATTTAATGTAATTTACCAAGCCACATAAATCCAGCAGATGATAGCAGTGTTTTTCACCTGCTGAAAATTCATAAACGAGCGGGCTAATTAAGACCCTGACCCACATCGGCAAACAAGATCAGCCACAAACACTCATTTCCTGGTGGAAATGACCACGATGATGCTCGCAGATACCGCAGCGATCCGATTACATTATCAATGACACTAATGCCATGAGAAAGAGGATATACGTGAGTGATCTGTGACCTGTTTGCATGCTGTATTTAGCGCCATAGCGAATTTATTGAAACGATTACAGGAGTGGCATTCATTAGCGATTACCCGCAGATGAACTGCAGCCGAATCTTAATGAGGATGTTGAGATATCGAGGTCTTTCAGTCACATCACTGTTAATCTTCTCTTGCGTGATTACTCACATCGATTCCACGCAAACAACGGGGCAGAGATACCATCGTAAACAAGGACCGCCGGACAGGTGATGGATGGGGAAATAACCAGCAGAAACGAGACAAGGATTCAACACGATCTTAGTCCACGTGTTCTCACAGAGAGAGAAAAAGACTCAGCCAAAGGCAATAAAATGTAGTTTACTTAGTTGGCTCTTATTTTAAAGTCATATATTCCAGTTATATGTAAACGCTGACGCTGGACAGGATGCGTCAACAACGTGTTTAATACCCAGATGATGAAACACAGACACCCATGATAGAAGTGTTTTCATGATGCGAGCTCGTTCACTTAAATCATCTGGAGTCACGAAGCAAACAATGAACAATCCTACAGCTTAACCAGGCATCAAGAATGCATTTCTGTTCAAAGTAAATGTTCTTTATTGGCATTGATGGTTCCATGAAGCTTAAAAAATGGTTTTTATGGAATTAAAAAATGGTTTCTTATTGTGACAACCCCCTTTTGGAGACAAGTGTGCCTTAAAATTGACTACATTTAGAAACCCATATGACTTACTTTCTTCCATGAAGCTCTGAAAGGAGAGGTTTCAGAGAACGTTCCTGCTGCACTTTTGCATGCAACACAATATTTGCGTATCAAGCTCCAAAAAGGCTGTAGGCACCATAAAGTACCATAAAACTTTCGAACTAAATATCCTGGTCTAAAAGTGAACACCTGTGCACACTCCAAAGAAAAACATCCACACCAATCTTAAAGGAGCACACCATTTGTTTTTTTTTGTTTTTTTGAAAATAGACTCATTTTCCAAGTCCCCTAGACTTAAACAGGTGAGTTTTACCTTTTTTGAAATGATTCAGCCGATCTCCGGGTCTATTATTAAACACTTCTATTATTAAGCAATTGTTAAGCGAGATGCTAACGGTCTAATCAGATTCAATGATCCATGCTAAACTACAGGTAAAAGTGCTACCAGCTGAATGGATTCAAAAACGGTAAAACTCAACTGTTTAACTCTAGTTGGAAAACTAGCCTATTTTGAAAAAAGTGGTGTGTTCCTTTAAAAGAATAGTTCATGAAAATGAAAATTTGCTGAGCTGTTTTTTCATCAGATTTGGAGAAATGTCCTCTGCAGTGAATGGGTGCCGTCAGAATGAGAGTCACCTCAAAATACATCATAATGTAATCCACACCACTTCTGATTATTGTTTTTATGTTTTATTGTTTTCTCTTTGGGCTCCCATTCTGATGGCACCCATTCACTTTCTCTCTTTCTCCAAATGTGTTCCCACGAAGAAACACATCTACATTCTGGATGGACCAAGGGTGAGCACATTTTCAGCAAAACTGTTTATTGAAATACTATTCATTTAAATTCATATAAATGAACAAATGAGTGATGCCACTAGGATGAGTCAATGATAACAGAATCATCAAATCTTTGTGACCTGAAATACAGATTAGTTGTTCTCAATCTGTAAAAGAGTTTGCACAATCCCACGACCGTTCCTTTTCTACTTCTGATGTGAGAAGTTTCTGCAAAACTATTTACTCGCTGCTCGCTCTGCCGTTTGTTGCTTTCAAGGTTCAGCCAGGCTTTCAGTAAAGAGCGCTTGTGTGTTTTCCAGCCTTATACAGTCATGAAATGGTGTGAAGCCAGGCGAGGGTCATTAGCTGCGGGCCAGCGATGATCAAATGGTTAGTGTGTGTGGAGGTTATTAATGTGGCTCCGTGAACTCATAGGCAGCTGTGACAGACATCTGTGAGTTAATGTAAACTTCCCATCGCCACGAAGGCGACCGCTGAAGGGGGAAAAGAACTGAAGAAAAGGCAAGAAATGAAAGAATGGATCATGCTGGAAGAGAAAAAGATGGAAACGAATTATGATGCAGCTGGAATGGAATGAAATGGATCTGGATGGAACGAATCAGAATGGAATGGACTGGAAATGGGCTTGGAATGGAGAATACAAAGAAATCAGTAACGGTTTAGTTCATTAACATTATAAAAGGCATTAGGTATCAAGGACGAACAGTGAATCACAATTACAGCTTTAATCTAGGTTTATGCTCATTTCTAATTATACTATGTTTAGTTTTTTACACCAAAAATGCTATAAAATGTATAGATAGGTTTTTAAATATAAACTAACAGTATCAGTTAAGGGTCAGTTAATTCATGTTGGAACTTACAATATTATAAATGTATTAGCATTTGCAGAAATTAATATTTCATTTTTCATCTTGGCTATTGCAGTACTATAATTGCATTCAGTAACGTTAATGTAATCGTATTAGTTGATGTAATTGCATTAACTAACATTAACATATATAACCTTATAATAAGGTGTCATCACATCAAAGACTGTGATTTCTAATGACTCATTTTAACAGCCTGGTCTCTTTCTTCACGCTAAACTCACGGATGTGCATAAAGGCATTCAAAAGTCGATTTTTCTCAGGCTGACACGCCGCACGCTTACACGCACTCAGATTGATTACGTTCTCAGCAGCGTTTATGTCCAAGCCTGCTGGGAGAATGAATCAGGGGCCGTGAACAACCTTTTTACACTGACTCACTGCCTCCGCGTGGAGGAAGAGCACTGCTGGGACCATCTCGCTCCTTAATATCTGCTGAAATTAAGAAGTAAAAAACTTGTTAACTAGGCTCAGTTGATGTTGGTGTGAGCACTGCAAGGTTTCTTAACTAGCCTAGAAGAAGACTTCCTGGTTATTTGTAATTACAGCCTACTTCACACACATAAAAAACATGGTGGTTCAAATGTGTTTAAAAAGAACTGCTTTTATAGTGACTTGCAAGAAAAGTAAGAGTGTCCAGTGCTTCAGTGATTTTGATTTAATGAGTCAATCAACAACTAAACGAATACATTCATTTTAAAAGAAATTATGGTTACAGTATTTTACAATACTAAGGTCTTTGACTGTATTTCGGATAAACTGGTTATACTGGTTTGGTTATACTGGCAAGCAGAAGAATAAAAAATATATATTAAAAATATTCATAATGGATGTTATGTCTTTATAGTTAAATTTATCTAATTATTATTTATTTAAAAATAAAGGTATTTTTAAAAATTGTTCTGCGAATTGGAAATTCAGCGATTAATTGTGATTAACTGCATTCAAAATAAAAGTTTGTGTTTACAATATATGCATGTGTACTTAATCATCAACACAATGAGAAAAACCAAAGAATATATTTCTTATACGCTGCAAAAGATCAGCTGTACCAATTAGTGAAGTGGCTTTAAGAAAAGAGCTAGAGCAATGAAAATTTCCATTTCCATCATCAGGGAAATAATTAAGACTTTCCAATCAACATACAATGTTAGGAAGCTGCCTGGAAGAGGACGTGTGTCTCTATAATCTTAATACTCGGCGAGGAGCGGAGTCTGAGTAGATAAAGACTCTTCAAGGACCACAGCTGGAGAACTGCAGAAAATAGTTGAGTCTCAGGGTCAGAAAAATAGTTAAACAGCCTCTACATCAGCGCATGTTGTTCAGGAGGGTTTAAGAAGAATTCTCCTCGCTCCTCCAAAAACAATCTCC
>JAUYWG010000066.1:2268427-2280003 GCA_034779775.1 Enteromius afrohamiltoni | reverse complement strand
TCATGTTTTGAATGAACGATCAAAAGGATAAACAATGCAGATTTATTTTCACAGCCACCTTTGCTCAGATTTACCAATGGTGCCAAAATTAGTGGAGGGCACTGTATATGAATGTATAATGCATATATTTTGTAAATATATACATGTATGTGTGCATGTATGTATTTTACATATATGTAAACACAAACTGTTGTGGATCCAATTAACTGTGATTAATTGATTTGAATATTTATTCATATAAATGAATATTTGTATATTTATAACAAATAGTTATATAAATAGGCTTATATGAAAAGCATCAGATGTAAAAAATCTGATAAAAAATCTGATCTGTAAAAATGTTTATGATAATAAATGATATGATAAATGATATGTTAATTGTCTCTTTAAAAATCACTTATTTTTTAAGCAAAAATAAAAATACTTTCATTTGTTCTCCATATTAGATATCAGACACTTAAATATTTATATATAGCATCACTGTTTGTTTCCCTCCTACTAGTTCAAATATCTAAAAATCTTTAAAATAAGATAAATGTACTGAAGCATTAGATATTGACTTGCTTTTAGACAATGCATTTTTATTATGGGGGCATTTTATCTTCATTGTTAACAGGCTAAAAATGTCAGTGAAATAAATCTGCCAGTGCGGTAAGACACTCACACATTCAGAAAATCAATGTATTGTTGCACAAATGTATTTTGTCATATATTCTAACTGGCAATGCAGTTTTTTTTGCAGTGTTGATGTGTGATGACTGGCTGATAAATCTGATTCATTCCTTTATGAGGAAAATGTTTCCATCGATGAAGAGATGCCATCGGACACAACAAGGACTCTCAGGACATTAATTTGCAATGATGCCACAGAAACTGTATTGATTAAGTACTTAAAGGATTGCTTTCAGTATTGGCTCCCAGAAGGAGGGCAGGTTTGTTATTGCCTTTTAAGGGAAAAGCAAATTAAATTGAGCCACAGTTTGTCTGTGTAAAGTTACAGCTTCTTGTCCTGTTCAAGTGTCTATAAAATAATTGACAGACTAGATGCTCTCAGAGAGGGAAAAAATGGATGCAAATGGAGCATGCAGGCAAACAACACTGCAAAACTGCAGTGTGCGCATGTGTGTGTGTGTGTGTGTGTGTGTGAACAGATTGAGTAAATGTGTGTTCTGCTGTTTTCCTGCCACACCAGACACACACTGGCTGCTCTTCATGTTTAGAATGCTAATGCTGCCCTGCCGCTATGAAACAGTAAAGGGCAACGCGGCATTAATCACGGCTTCTCCACCCTCCGCGCTAACACCTGCTGCAGTCGCCTCCACCTGCTGAGAGCTGAGGAAAGGAGAAACCAGACTACTCACACCTGCCCTGCCAAAAACAGGACAAATCTCACAGATATCCAGTACAAGGTGACAGTAGCATTGCTGGAGCACAATAAAGGTGCTAACAACACTGCAAAGATAGAATAACTAAAATGCATGTAGTGAATTCTTATGCATGAATCTGCCAGTGAAGCATAACAGAATAAACTTGTTTCCAAGAAATCTTGAAGTAGTTTGGCTGTTCAGGTACAATTTTTTTGCACCCTCCGATTCTAGATTTTCAAATAGATGTATCTCGAATATCCAAATATTGTCATATCCTAACAAACCATGTATCAATAGAAAGCATATTTATTGAGCTTTCATATGATGTATACATCTCAGTTTAGTAAAATTTTACCTTATTCAGGTTTTGTGGTCCAGGGTCACATATTACAATTGCACCCCTATCGGCAACAGGACATTTGCATTTAAATGTTTTATACTATTTTATCTGCTTCACAATTTAGGGTTGGTGTAGCTCAGTATGTAGAGCGATGCATGAAAGATGAGACGTGATCAGGGGTTCGAGCCTAGAAAACGCATGTGCTCAAAAAACCTTATTATTCATGAATTTTGCGCTATTTTTGTAACGGGTAGGTTTAGGGGTGGTGTTAGGTGTGGTCATTTGAATTAATTACACCTAGTAAAATAGGTTTTAATCACCGTGAGATCAGAGTAAAAAGTCCACACACTGCATTTAAACAAAACACGTATTTTGATTGGTAATGACAGTCATACGTCATTTCATGGCGACATACGCAATAAGACACTGTCATTATTTTACACCCACTAGAGAAAAACGTAAATATAGTTCGTAATAAGGTACTTGCACAAACAACCTATAGAGTCGTTTTTGTTGGAGGACAGGCTCAAATTTGGTGCAAAATTTCAACATTTTGAAAAGATTCAGCTGGGAGAACATCTAGCAACTAATTGAGTTAATTGACATTAGGTCTGTAAAAGGGATGTCTTAGATTAGGCCCCAAAATTCTTCATACAGTGAGTAACCAGTAAAATGAATACAAAAAATTATTCAGACACTTTAACCTGATGAAGTGTTTTTTCTTTAATTGCTATTACGATCTTTTTACTCCACAGACTGAAAAAAATGAAGTAATGATTGGTAATTAGTTGACCTAAATTGGTATTATCTTATTTAAATTTACCAGCTGACAGCTATTCAACCGAATACATAGCTTTCTATCAAAGACATTAGCAAGATTAATTTGCTCTGACGCAGTTTAACACGGTTCTTGTCATACTTTATTTTCTAAACTACACTTTAAAAAATGGCTGTGATTTTAACGGTAAAAAACTGTGAAAACGCTATGGTAAAAACCTGTTAAATGGTTAATGTTTAATTCCTGTAAAATTTCCAGGAAAACCCATAAACTGACATTCCCAGAATTCCTTGCATGGCATTTCGAATTTTATTACTTATTTTATTATTTTAAATAAAAATTAAATACGGTATTGAACTGTAAATTTAATTTAAAACCGTAAAACCTAAAGCATGGTTACCGTATATTTGTTTTTACAGTGTATAGCAAATAAATTGATAAAGTGAGAAATGTTGAAGGTGTCTGAATACATTTTGGTTTGACTGTAACTCCATATATCTGTGAGGCATATATGCTGAGCGAGGGATATTTTTGTGTGCTGACTAACAGACAGTTTAGCAGGGAAATCGATATTGTTTTTATTGTTTTGCATGAAGGTGGGTGGCACTGCAGTGCAGGGAATTCACGAGATGATTAGACAATGCCAATGAAGTATAACTGCTGACTAAACGCAAGAGGTAAAATTACCACTTCAATGTTTATGAGATGGCAAAACTAATTTATGTGTTCTCCGTCTGTCTGGGTATCTTGTCCTAGAAGCGAATGAGCACAGGCTGAAAAATTACAGAAGGAAACAGAAGGAGAGCAGCCAGATACAGTGAGATGATCCAGTAAAGTCATCAGGGACATTAACACAGCAAAAAAAGTGTCTGATTTCTGATATGATTTTCTGCACAAATGACCTTTAAAATGTGGCCCATAGTAGAGACTCATGTAAACTGTAAACAGATGCTCCTTCTAAATATAAAAAACAGTGGTGTATATAATATATATTTAATATATATTTAGTAATATGTACAGTATATTATATACATGTATATATATATATATATATATATATATATATATATAGTATAGTAATATATAGTATATATAGTAATATATAATATATAGTAATATAATATAGTAGCCTATATTGCAATTGATCACTCGTAAATAAATAATTATACTTTTTTTTTTAGGAAAAAATTGGCCTCTTCTTCCCAGCAAAAATGTTACGTTATAAAAACATTCCCATAACGTTCCCATTAAGTTATAATGTTAGAATTGTTGTTAGCAATGAAAGGCTCTTTTTTGTGCGCAGATTGAGAATGAATCTCTACTGCGGGCGAAGACTATTTATGTTCACATATGCATAATAATAGACGGACTAGAAACGCTCAAAACTTTAAGACACCTCAGGGGAGCACGATAGAGACATAACTACAAAGTGTTTGTCGTTTCTTTCCTGACCTTCTATTAACGTTGTGCTTTTGCAAACAGAACGCAACCTGTGGAGATTCCATTATAAAGCAATTTACTTTACCTGCTGAGTGCTGCTGGCAAATTACTACCCAGAAACTCCGTCATGCGAGAGGACATGTCTTAATTAAGCTGCCAAAACACACTTATGCATAATTGTGTGACATGAAGTTAGGATGGTCTGCCACAGCTACAACAGCGCTCGTTAGTGTTAAAATTATTGAGATGGCCAATCAAATCAAAGGAAGCAGGGCTTAATACAGTAGTTACAGACAACGATTATAGTTTTCAGCTAAACAATATCATAGGCCTATAATATTTGTGACCCTGGAGCACAAAACCAGTTATAAGCAGGGCATGTTACTTTAAAAAAGTAGTTAGTTATATTTACTACAAACTTTAGTAAAGGAGTTCCATCAATATAAATATGCGAAATGAATAAAAAGAACACTAAATAGAATCAATTATTATATAAAACATTGTACACTAATCTTCACTGTTTTAATGTTTCTGCAAGACAATGTGAGAGACACATATCAAATTCAATTTATTATTGTACAATCATTTTTACATAAATACTAATATTTTTACAAAAAATGTACAAGGGTTATTTTGTTATTTTTTTGTAAAAGAACATTTACATTTACATATAGCGCATCAAGTCTGCCTTTTATGTAAGAGTCTCTAGCTTTGAAGCTTTCTTTGTGTGTGACTTAAAGAGTCTGTGACCCATGTGCCTTTACAATTTATGGCACGTCAAATACAAGTACGTTACAATGTGCATCCATTAAGTAACGGCGCATTTTATTGTCAGTAATGGCAACGCCATTGTAACGTCATTCATTTGACTACTCATTACTGGAGAAAATAACGCCATTCATTTATTACACCGTTATTCCCATTAGTGATGGGAAGTTCGGATCATTTTACCGACTCGGACCTTTGAGTCTCGTTCAGCAAAATGAACAAATCTTTTTTCGAGTCATCTCGTTCATTTTAGCTAAATATGATTAAAATGTTACCTGTTTCCTCACATCTCCTGCTTACAAATGTTGATTACACTACAAACAAGGCAAATCCTCGAATTCTGCAGCTGAATGAACGCGAGCTTCCTTTAGCTGCTTTACGGTCCAGTTTGGGACTGAACATAGTCATTTCAGCGTGCTCCAGAAGCGCAGTAACTGTGAGATTTTAACAGAAGAAGAAAGCAGCATCAGATGAAATGTCGTCCACTGTGAAGTCAGTTGTGGCCCCGCTCTGACGTCAGCTCTTTACTGACGCCTCGGCTGAAAATCTAGGTCATATTTAAATCTTTGAAATCTACGTCCTCCAGAGAAAATATGGATTACTTTAAATTTCGCTTCCCGTCTCTCCACCAGTTTTCGGCCTCCTCCCCAGCTCCCCTATGTGTGCCATGCCTAAAAATATCCGCTGCACTTCAAAGAGATGTTAAGTGTCTTCCAGCTACATCCAGAAACATTAGAGACAGACACTGAGAGGAAACTGATAGCTGCCGGCTGTTTAATGGTTTGACAAAAGCACCGAATGGAAAAATGGGTCCCGATTAAACAAAGTGATCAGCAGGCTTAGATTTTAATGCAAAGTGAATGGAGCGCCTAAAGCTCTCTACACTGTAGTAAAACTGGGGAGATTTAACCAAAAGTGCCTCCGCAGATTTACCACTGGGATTTTATACTTGGAAAGGTGGTAAATTAAAGAGGTTGACTGATTAACATACTGTTATCTGGGTGCAAAGAGCATTTCTGTCCACTGATGGCCATTCAGATGTAGCATGTCTTTATTAAAATTGTAGAATTTCTTCAGCTTGTGTTTTGATTGAGTTAATGCATTGACACTGCAAACGCACACACACACACAACAACTTCATAAACTATATTAAAGATAAACATACTGTAAATGTTGTAGACAAATGCACAAAGTGTCAAAATATGATTAAAAGTAGCAAAATTATTTATTATTATTTTAAAATTATAAATAAAAAATAAAATAAATAAAAATACTAATCATAATAGTTTGGTTCATTGTATTAATATAAAAAACTGGTTTTATTTTATATTTATTTGTTAATTTATTATTTGGTTTATTAATTTATTAATATCATTATAAAAATTGTTTATTTATCTATTAATATATTTATTGTTGTTAATAATAATAATAATAATAATAATAATAATAATACTTTTTTTTAAAGTATAGCAAAATGATCAACCTATTATTATTAGTCTGATATTTTATTATAATTATTAAATAATTGTAAACTACTAAAAATAGTAATCATAATAGTTTGGTTTATTTTATTATTAGTTTTAAAAAATGGTTTTATTTTAAATTGTATATATTCTTCCATGTATTGTTAATAATAATAACTATAAAATATAAAGTTCATTCAAAATATTAATAATAATAACATAATATGACAGGTGCAGAATATGATGATTAAAACATTATTATTAATAATTATATTTGTTTGATTTATTATTATGCTTAATCTAACAATAAAAACAATAATTCTACCAATTAATATAGTTTATTAGCCTAAATGTAGGATGTTGACACACAAAAAGATAATTTAAGTTCAAATGTCATCCATTCAATATTGAGGCGGATAATGGATGAATCCAATGCATAGACATCTCTAGCTCATGTTAAACTCCCAAATCAATGAACAAAAAATGTAATGATAAAATGAAGTCTAATTGTTCAAGGGCATTCTCTGCAGTTTTCACAAGATTCACCCAACTAGCCGTTGTATTGATTTGTGAGTGTGTTCCTCTCTATTTTAAGCTGTTCTCTTCACCTTCACAGTGCCCTGTTCTCTCTCCTCATCCTCTTGTTTATGTAACGGTGAGATTTAATGTTTTTACGCAGCGTGAGTGCTTGCATATGATTCACACTATGGTTTATATTTTGTCATTAGCGGAATATGACACACGGCAGAAGTGACTGATAAGTGCATGCTAATGAGTGGAAAAACCTTTCAGGAATAACACGGGACGATGACATCAGAGCATCCGGTCCGCGGCCATCAAACACACATTAACCACAGAGTGTAGTAAAGTGTTCATGACTCATCTGAGCCGCCTGAATGTATTTACTTGTGTGTCTGACAGCGAGACAGCATGTGAATTCATAAGAACCAGAAACTAAACTTTTAATGGTCCTAGTCTCGTGTAGCCAGACTTCTGACATTTTGCAGCACATTCTGCTTTTTTAAAAGGTTATACAATCGGCCATATACATAATTTACAAGGCAAACAAATGAAAAAAACAGGGTGAAATGTAGGTGCATTCTAACAGATTTAAGACTTTACTCACAAGCCAACAAGTTTGAAAAATCTGCTCCTTTTGTCTGGGATCATTTCTGTTCATTGTTTCTTCGAGTTTTTGCTTGTATATTTTGCACTTCCAAATATGAATAATTACTTAATAAATACTTAATATACTCATAAACACATAAAAATAAGTGCTGATTTGAAAGCACCATGGTATGTTTGGAAAACATTCAGAATAGCAACCCTGTTATGTCATTTGGTGCAGAAATCACTGTTTAATAGATAAAATGATGTTTTATTAGATGTTATACCCCCTTGTGAGCATCCCGGGCTTGAGTCACAGAATCCAGAACATGCTGGAAGTCTTTCTGGAGGACTTCAAACCAATCAAAGCAATAGATTTTGTGATCCATCCAAGTAATATCTGGTTTTACAATGAATTTTTGGAGCGTGCTGTAAGGCCGCGTTTGCAAGGATGATTATAGACGGGCAAACTCACCGTGTCCCTCTCGTGCCGTGCCGATGAGGTCATGTTGTAAAGGGCAGATGGGGGCCGTGGAGTTTGGCAGGTGTAGAATCAGATGGGCGAGCTGAAGCCCTGCCAGGACCGCAGATCACAGCCCACAGTTCATCTGGAGCCGAGAGCCCGAGGTCTGCCGTCAAACCACACATAAAGAGCTGCATTTATACTGACGCTATCTGATCTGTAAAGAAAGAGAAACACATCTTCCCTGATAGGGTCTGGTTTGGGCCAGATACACAACAGATTACAATACATGTGGAATTACAATAACCCACATGGTGTTTTTGTATATGAGAAGCCAAAAATGCCAAAAGAGAGTGAAAAAGTGTACAAATATGCAAATTGAGAAAACAGTGTCACGGCAGATTTGATATCCGAAATGCATTTAGTTGCACTGCACAATGAAAATAAAATAAAGTCTCACTAATTTTCATTACTGCATTGCATACCAATGCTAATTGTCCCAAAATGCCACATAAAAAATGATTTTGTTTGGTTGGGTCCTATTTGATAAAGATAAATATTGGAGGTTTGTCTAGATAAACAGAAATCAGAACATAATTCTGTGCTTTAGGCCTTGCAGTGACAACGCACCCAGAGAGTCTTACAGAAGTCTTGCACCTAAAATAAATGTTTTTCGATGAGTTATTAAAAGAGCAAAGCAGCATTCTGGATACGAACAAGCTCCTGCATTCAGTCAAAACGAGGCTGGTCTTACGATGCACGTGGATTAGAAATGGCAGGCGTGAGGTACTTGAGGTTTATTTTGGGGTTGAAACAACTCCAACTCTGAGCACTATCAGCTCATAAACAAAAGACCTGCATATGCAGCGGAAGAGAAAAAGAGGTGGTTATATCATTGAGTCTAACAATAAAGTCAGCAGTCTATTACAAATAACGTCATACTAGAAACCAAGCCCACAGTCAATTAGTTTTGTGCAGGCTCAGAATGGACTAAATGCAATCATGATTATTAAACACGTAAGCTTTTAACACTTACTGTCTCGTGTCATTTTCTTAAACAAAAGAAAGTGCAGAATATGACAAGGATTTACTCACAGAAACTCTCCTGCTCTCCGTAGATCACAAAACTTCATTTCACGGTTATTAAGTTCATTACGGCTGTCGTGCTTGAACGGTCTGGAGCCACTTTCGGAGAGGTGGGAGCTGAGACGTTAAAAGAGCCGATAAAGGCCAAACAAACGCAAACATCAAGAAGTAAAGCAAAAAGACATTATTTAGCTTATGCGGATCCTTATCTGGCTGCTAAACTTATGTGGCTCATTTAGTTTTGCCTTACTTTAAAGGGACAATGAAAATGTGCTGAAAATGCCTCTAGTATTCATTTATTTTGAAAATTGCAGTAATATGTTTTGTGTCTTGCTAAAAATTGCACCAAGGTATGTCCACGCCACAAGACCAGGTAGGAATTATGGATAGTTTGAAGTTAAAAAGTCTTAATAATAGATTTGTTTTGTCTGGAGAGGTGTGTATTATTGTGATTGTTTTATCAGCTGTTAAGACTCTCATTCTGACGGCACCCATTCACATCCATTGGTGAGCAAGTGATGCAATGCTACATTTCTCCAAATCTGTTCTTTTAACATTAAACTTTTGAGTTTAGTCCAGTTATAGTCACACTACTGTTTAAGTATAAGTTAAAGTCACACACAATGACCCCTTGAAAAAGTGTTACTCGATTGATGCAAAGGTTATCCAATTACAATCGCTCTGAAAGTACAGACACAAAGACACGTACAAAAGTGAGAGAAAAGAAAAGGAAATAAATCACAGCAGATCTGAAATTAAGATAAAGACAAGACATTGAGGAGACCTTTAAACAGCACTATAGGTGTGCGTGTGTGTGGCTCTGTAACGCTAGTATCAGTCTCAGATATGCCCATTAATATCCTACAGGCCATTCATGGATGGACTGATGCATACAGCACTCAAAAAAAGTTTCTGGGAATGAAGATGCACAGGTTTCTATCAGTCTGTCAGGAAACCAAAGGCATGTTTACAGGTTTTCGGGCCATTACTATGACTGTTTCTGATGAGGAACTGGTTGCTGGATTTGCCAAAGTTGCATCACATGTTTTTTTATAAGTCTTGTCTGCTTATTCTGGATCACATGTAATATCTTTTATAGAGGAACCCAGAACAAGCGGAAAAGACTATTGGTGCTTTATATATATCACTGTAAGAAATGTCCTGGTCACATCTGAATAAAATTTCACCCCAAATTCTCATTATTGCATTCAATTTAAAATTAAATGCTGTAACTAATTTTAGACGTACCTGTCCCCAAATGACATAAATGTCACATGAAAATGAATTTAGCTGATCACAGTGAATTGTTTCAGTGAATTGCACATTGCTATTCTCTAGCACCTTGGGGAAAAAAAACAAACTTGTTTGCATTGCATTACTTTAAATATAAATGTAAAATATATTTTTTAAAGAATTATATAGCATTAATAAAATAAAATGTAAAATTAATTGCTTTGAAAACGCAAATATGTAAAATAAATTAAATGATATTAGATTTGGTGTCTTTTTTGCTGTTTAGATTAATGTCAATTTAAAATGAAATTAAACTTAATATAAATTGGAAAAATTAATTTAATTTAATTTAATTTAATATCATTTGACAGTTTTGGAGGTTTGTTCAATCAGATTTCAGATTAACCTGTCACTAAATGTCATAAAATGAATTACATTATATTTAAATATAAAATAAACTAAAGTACATTTTCATTACTGCATTTCATTAAAATAAAATGAAGGTCAGGACATTATTTTAGATACGTTTAGTTCACGACAATAATATTATTATAATTCATACTTACAATTGTATTTACAGCTAATAACCAGTAGAAATGGGAGTCACATTCACCCTCACAGACAGTCTGAGTACATGAGGATAGACCAGCACTAACACTTTTACCCAGAATTCACAGTCCTACTAGAGACAGAACATTCTCTTCACTTTTTTCTTGAAGCTCATCTTCAGTACAAAGCAGCAGATCCCACGTCTCTTTCACCTGCACAGATGCTCTAATTCATCCACTCTGTACAAGGCAAGGTTTGGACAGACGGCATCCATCTGTACTGAATACTAAGAGCCTGATGCCGTGGTGTCTGTCAGGAGCAGCAGTCATCAGATATTCAGGCCGTGTTAGTGTGTGCTGGTACTGGTGCGGGAAGTGTCTGCCCACCTTTGATGTCCAGGAAGAATCGCAAACCTGCTTTTCCTTTTCATCCCGACACTCTTTTTCTGAACAAGGGTGTTTCAAGGTGAACATAAGTGTTTCTGCTTTATGTCTAGAATGAAATTGCAGCAGCCTTCAGTACACTGAATTCTGCCTACTACTGTTTAAAAAAACTAGCCATTATTTGACAAGAAACCAACTTTGAAATAGATTTTGAATTTTCAAAGAAAAAATTGGAACTGGTTACTGCATATAATATATATATAGTGCATTCTCCTTCCTCTTTTCGAATTACAAACTTTCATTTCTGGGTTTGTGAGAAGGATGTTGACCTCCGTTAACCTCACGCTCCATAACGGCTGACAGATCAAGTGGTTGATACATCAGCATCATCTCTGGGAAATAGAAAGAAGGAATTCGTTAGCAGGTACTACTGATATCAAATTCTACTTTTACTTTCCAGCTGGGAAGATGATTTGTCCTCACTGTATGGTAACGCATGATTTCCACCACCAAGGAAGTGGTGTGTTGAATGTTAACTAGACACCACAGAAGCCACTCCCACAATAGTTGATTGACAGCAGCGTGTCACACAGACTGAA
>JAUYWG010000066.1:2239157-2268327 GCA_034779775.1 Enteromius afrohamiltoni | reverse complement strand
GCGGAGTCAGCGGAGCTCGTGAAGATTTAAAGGGGAAGTACACAGAACAGAGTGATTTCAAAAGAGCTGTTTTTGACGGTAAAATGAGCGTTTTTACACTATTTTTGAGAAATTTTAAAGCAATCGATATTACAAACTTTCCATTAAGATCCTAAAGAATCATTGTGATTGTTGAAGTTTGTGGAAAATTGTCTTTGTATGACCCCTTTAAAGTTATTTTGAGTAATGTTTTTTAATAGATTTAATTGACGTTTTACTTTAGAATAATACTCTCTTTAAAATTGCAATTTGGCATTTTTTGTATGTATACTGGACTAGATTGCTATTCTAAATCTTGAGGGCAAAATGACAGATTAAAAAAGCTTTCAATTATTATTATTATTCCCCAAAATAAACCACATATTCAAACACTCGAGCAGGCCAAGAACAACATCTCAGCTCATTCATTCAGAGACCGAAGCGGCATCGCTAACATCACTCATCATGACCGGAACGGGAAAGAGATCAGTCAGCCTGTCAGTACTAAATGCTAATGCACACCACTTCAAGAGCAGAATTATGGAGGCGCTCATCTCATCCCGCTTTCGAAAGCCCTGACGAATACTGATAGATTTCAGCGTGAGAAAGTGTGAGACCTTCTTGTCTGAATTCAACATTGGTTCACTGGTTCTCTTGATGTGGAAAAACAAACAGGACGTCGCGTCTTCAGAACCTCACAGCAGGAGCTGGATGGGTTTTGAACTGCACGTGGGCCTGTGAATGATGAGTTCACGTCTCAAATCTGTCAAGCTCGACGACACGTGATAATCATCGGATGATCCCGCAGTGCGCAGTGTGTTGTTTAGGGTCCCTGGGAGAAAAAATAAACATGAAACATATTTTAGACGGCCAGGACAAACAGCTGTGATTCACGTAGAAACATGTACCCTGCATTCAACATCCTGATGAAGTGATTGCGAGTCTGTAAATCAAAAAATAAACCTCGGTGATTGAACTCAATTGACTGTTGATGCATTCATGAACTTCTTGGCTCAGTTCTAAAACTTGAGCTGCCTAAAATTTAAATGGAAAGTTACACCCCAAAATTACATTTGCTGAAAATGTCGTCAGGCCATCCAAGATGTAGATAAGATTGTTTCTTAATTAAATTTGGAGAAATGTAGCATTAGTCTACGTCAATTGCTCACCAATAGAAGTGAATGGGTGCCGTCAGAATGGAAAAATAGGAAAAGACAGGTTGTTCTTGGTTTCTTTGCATTCTATTGATGTAATCCTCTAAAATATGTAATGTACTAGATTAGATTGTGTAGGACGAATGTGAAATGTAGCATTACATCAGTTGCACAACAATGAATGTGAATGGGTACCATCACAGTCCAAACAGCTGAAAAAAAACAATGATCCACAAGTAATCCACACCACTCCAGTTTTTCAGTTAACATCCTGTGAAGTGAAAAATTTTGTGTTTGCAAATTAAATACATAAATAAAGTGTTTTACCTTTACGTCTATGAACAATAATAATAAAAATAGAAATAATAACGCTTTCTTTATTGAAAAAAGTCCATCTCCTGTTGACATCTTATATGAAAATCCACCAACAGCTTTCTTTAGATCTGTTTGGGATTGTTTTAACTTGTGCATATTTCCCTCCTGATTCAGACCACATTTTCACAGAAGAAGCAACAGATAAAACCAATTTGATTACTGTGGTGTTTTTATCAGCTGTTAGGACTATCATTCTGACAGCACCCATTTACTTTCATTTGTGAGCAAGTGATGTAATTCTACATTTCACATTCATCTTACACAATTTAGTCTACATTACATATTTTAGAGTATTACATCAAAGAAACCAAGTACAATCTGTGTTTTCTTATGTTTCAGATTGTTTCAATATCATGCTGCTTTACTGTCAGTGTAGGCAGTGGACAGCAACACGGCTCACTAGGTTTCATAACAGAGCTCTGGCACCAGGATGTTTCAATGCATGACATCGCTTTTTCTCTTGTGAGTCTCTGACCGAAGGGTGAACAATGTGTCCTCTGGAGCCTGCTTGCTGCATTCTGAAACAGCGGACCTGTCCTTTCTCACGCTAACAAGCTAATGTAAACATGCAACTCAAACAGGAAGTCAAGGAGTTTGCAGTGACTGAGTAAAACTGCTCTGTCTTCTTTAGTGTGCAGTATGCTAGAAAATTAAGGACTTGTCATTTTCTTTATAAATGTATTTAAATATCAGTGCACTGACCAAAACATTATCTTAAACTAGTGTTGTCAGCCTTTTTTGCTCCCAAATTCTAGCCAAAAATTTAATTAAGCTACAATCTTTAGTTAACTTCATAACTGGAAAAATCTGCATCTCTGGTGACTCCAATGTTGAAGACTAGTCACAGGTTGTTTGCTGGTGTCTGCTGGACACCAGGATGGTTTCCACCTCTCCGGGTTTAAATATTTTAAGGGGTTTTAGTCATTTGTTAAGTGGTTAGATGGTAGACTAGTGGGCTGTCCAACCACACAAGCAAATTCAAATCATTCAAATTCACAAATTCAATCACTTCCAACATAATGACTGTGTGATTTCAGGTATGATTGGTTCTCCATTTTCACTTTGAATCTGAGTCCTATTAAAGTTTGCATTTATGAGCTTGGAAGTTGTAATTCAAGTAATTTTCATTGGGCAATTTAATTTTTCTTTCTCTTATTTGGACAAAATTGCTGACAAATACATAAAGCTTTTAGCATTGATCCGAAAAATAAGGAGGGAAATTAGGTATTGAAGCTGTATATTGCCCTTCTAGTAAGTGAAGAAAAAAATATTTTTTTCCTACCAACCTCATAAACCTGCTAAATGATTTAGCAAGCTTCATCAGCAATACATAAAATGCTTAATGTTCAGTTAACATTAACTACTACAACTTACAACCAATAATAATTAACAACCACAGCCATTCTTTAATTGAAGTCTTTTTTGGCAACATGTGAAGCCATTCATCTCATAAATACAATCATTACACAGCATGTGACCTCACCAGCACTAATTAACGTAACCAATTAGTCTGACATCACAAAGGACCAGAGATGACACAGAACACATACAGCAAACAAATCTCATAACATGCTAATAAGAACAGATGATGCAATGAGACATCAAGGATGGAAAAAAGAGAGTGAGAGAGGCCACAATTACACACAGACAAAACAGTCTTGCCTCACTGGCCATGTTATCAAATTTACAAGCTTCAACAATAAAGATTAATCACTTCAGGCTACAGGGTATCGCACACAAATCAGATTTAAAGTGTCAAAAATGCAAACAAAGATGAGTGATTTGTTTGCTTAAACATTAAAGAGCTTATAAATGCGGTCTAGAGCTGGAGTATAAGCACATTAGCAGAGCCCCTCGATCAATTATTATTTATTGATTGCACAAAGATGAACATAAAATTTAGCAGACTAATAGATTCTGCATTTTGACAACGTAGGTAATCACGGCGTGCCAATATTCAGCGATATCTCACATCTAAGAGTGTGATATTACGTTTATACAACAGTTTGATTGTGTGAGTTTATACAACAGCATGCATTACAAATATAACAAAGAAGTGTCTTTGAAAGCCGTCTTTTGTGCAGAACTATTTTCTTCCACCACTGATTCAAATTAAAACTAACTGCTGAGCTCAAGCTTTATAATGAGTAACGAGGGGAACGTTTAGTTCCTTCATTAAAAGCTTACTGTATTGCTGCGTTAAAACCTGTGTGCTGTGTGGAGTACAGTATTATGAGAGAGTGTTTAAGTAAGGAATAATTGATGATGGGCTGTTGAATTGTGGGGATGCAAATCGTGGTGATGCATTATTTTTCTAAACAGCCTGAGTCAATTATTCAGCTTGTTGCCTAGCCTGGCTTCCGCGACTATAAAGCTCATAGGAGCTTAGTCTGGCCAAGCTACCTCACTACTCGCCTTCTGGGAGGCGGGCTTAACCTGCATCCATCAGATGACTCTGTATACTACTGGACAAATCCACAACCAATCAGACCACTCATTCTGATGACGTATGCGTAGCGACGGAACCTGAAGACACCGTAACCAATTGTAGCTAGCTTCATTAAAACAGTAGGAAAATGTCTTTACATACTTGAATTACTTCTGCTCCGTTTTCAAAGAAAAGCTGTCATTAAAATATCTCAAAACGGCTGCAACAGCAGAGTCGAACGATTGGGGGGGGGGTTTCTCATTGGTTCCCTTTTTTTTGGGAACTGAAATGCTCTGAAACTGCAGCTTGGCCAGACTAACTTTGCTCGTGAAAAGAATGTAGCGTCAAAGAAAAGATGGGCAGGCCCAGGCTAACAGTTGCCACCAGGGGCGCCACAGTTGGGTGAAAAGTGGGACTACATTACCAGGGCCCCAAGTGGGGGGAGGGCCCCTGAGGAGAGAAATGTTATTTTCCTTTAATTATAATTTTAAGATCACAATAAATGTTGTTAACTAATGCAAATGCTAATATTTTGGTTAAATGCATCAGTTGATTGATGTGTTAAATGGTGTCGTAGGTAGTAGTGAACCTCGAGCTTACAGGGGGCCCATGGCCACTGCTTGTACATTGGGCCAAGAGTTTGGTGCTACGCCATCGATCAGATTATATATTTCAAAGTATTTGTCTGATTTTTGTACTTTAAATGCTATTGTGAGTAGAATTATTCCTTCCGCATCTCATCCAACACCTGATCTGTTAATTACAAAATGTCATTTTAGACCTAGTAGGCTTGAGCCATTGATAGCAGACTAATGCAGTTAATAACTAAGTTATGAGTGTGTGTGTGAGAGAGAATCTAAATTACCTCTGAGTCTGTGCATCTCTCAAAAGTGTTTGGCTAATCCAGTTAAAGTTAATTTTCTTCATGAACAGCGCCATTGTTAACAATTGCTTGTGAGAAGTCAGGTTGATGTTACAGATAAGGTCGTCATAGAGTAGCACCAACAACATTAGCGTGCATGTTAATGTATGTGCGGGATAGAGATTTTGTGGCAAAACATAAAAACGAGCCGTCTTTTTATCATATTGATTACTTGATTTATTTGTTTGGCCAGTGTCATAGTGGGTTTTGGTTATTTTGCTGTTGTAAGACCTTTGAAACAATAGAAATCATTTTGCGAAGCAATATGAAACGGTGATGCTGTCAAAGAGCTCCCTGGAACTACATTCGCCGTGTGGTTGCTTGAAAATAATTGCACACCTTAGAACATTCATCAGCCAATCCGAGTCAAGCATTCAACGGCCCTGCAGTATAACTGAGATTAATGTTGATTTGACAACTTAGTTTAAAGTTATCGCATTAGAAAACTTTCTACACTAAATCAATGAACGAAGATCAGACAATCAAATTTTTTATACAGTCATGACAGTATTTATCTGGCACAAAAACAAATCTCGAATAGGAGGATGGCACATATATTCACACTATAATCAAGTAACATGGTGCAGATCAACAACGGCTTCAAAACAGAAGGTGCATGTTAAAGCACTGAATGCTAGTCCCAGGTGACATTTAACATAAAATGTATTCTTTTTTCACCTAAAGATTTTAAACATTTTCTAACCCAGTTCTCTCTCGTTTTGCGGCTTTAGCTGAGAAAGTGTCCAGATTTACAGTGCGCATTAAGAGGCGAGTGATTAAAACACTGCCGCCATTTCAATTTACACAAAAGCGGGCGGCTCTATTAGCGTTCTGCTAATCTACTGGGAAAACGAACACTCCGGCTACAAAGAGCATGAGTGGCACTGCAGGAGAGAGATAAAAGCCGCTGTGGAGATCTCTGCATTCCTCAAACTGATTTCTGGCACCGCAAAACG
Organism: Enteromius afrohamiltoni; assembly: GCA_034779775.1. Lineage (NCBI taxonomy): Eukaryota > Metazoa > Chordata > Actinopteri > Cypriniformes > Cyprinidae > Enteromius > Enteromius afrohamiltoni. Next base: position 2,262,474 of record JAUYWG010000066.1, on the reverse strand, counting down.
AGCCTCTTCCACGGCCTGGCCGAGAAAAATCAGAAGTCCAAAAGGGTTTCTGCAGTTCTGCTCCCAGAGCGATAGGACGGATCGAAGCTGAGCTTGAGTGCTGGAAATCCCAGCGGTCTGTCTGTCACTTCAGAAAAGTGTGGAGCTTAAATTCAGTCAAGTCCGTCTCTTTGACCAGACCAGATTTCTGAGGTAAACTCCAATTTTAGAGAGCGATTGTTTGAGAGAATGCCATGCAACAACTCTGTTACACCATAATGTAAAACAATCCAAAATATGTTCATTTATATTAATAATAGGTAATATGACTAAAATGTATGTTGTATAACATAAATCTAGTTTACTTAAAAATATCATGTACAACCACAGAAATGCAATTTTGAAATATATCCTAATAGAATTTTTAAATAAATGCTGCTCTTTTAAAGATTTTATTTATCAAAAAATCATTTGTATCATTGTTTCCACCGGAATATGAAGCAGAACAACTGTATTTAACACTAATAATAATCAGATATGTTTCTTGAGCAGCAAATCGGCACATGATTTCTGAAGGATCACTGTCAGGGGCGGAGTGGGGCGGTAAAATCCACCGGGAAAATTCTGACCCTCCCCGGGGGGCACTCATTTATTTTAAATAGACTTGACCTGCAAACGCATTCCCCATTCGCAAGAGGCTTTGCTCCATTCTACATTAGATATATAGATAGATAGATACTTTATTGATCCCCAAGGGGAATTGGGGAATTCAAGAACAAACAAATCAAATTGTACTTTTTTTTTATGTTGAATGTTCAGCAGGATAAGCTAACCATGACAAAGATATAGAGAGTAAGCAACAGATATAAATATTGGTTGGACGTTTAGGGGGGAGTATGTGGGAGTATTTGGCCGCTATTATAGACAGGAATAAATTATAGTTTACAATATATTCAAATACAAAAGAGTTATTTTAAATTGTACAAACATTGCTGTTTTACTGTTACTGTTTTACTGCATTTTTGATTAAACAAATGCAACCTTGGTGAGCAGAAGAAACTGACTGGTGGTGTAGCCTACCTCATACTGCAAAAAAAAAAAAAAAACTGTAAAATTTATCATAAAAAAAAAAAACCAGCAGCTGTGGTTGTCGGAATTCGACTGTAAAAAATGCGGTAACAAAATTTTAGGTTTTACGGTAAATTTAAAGTTAAATATCAACTGATATAATGTTAATATTCCAACCTATTAAAGCACTCAAATCTGTTTTGTAACTTTATAAATACACTGATAAGCACCAAATGCAGGTGGTGATGAGGAAGTCACATGCTTCTGGGAATGTCAGTTTACGGTTTTTCACTGTAAATTTTTAATTAATTTACTATTTGAAATGTTTTTACCATAGCATCTTCACTGATGCTCCACTGTTAAAATCACTGTAACAATAATAATAATAATAAAAAAAAAATAATATATATATATATATATGAATACAGCAACAATACTAAGGTATTATATATCATGCCATTAAAATCCTAATATGCTAAATTGCATATCTTTGGCTTTTTTGGACACATACCATGGTACGTATGTTTAGAGTATAATGAGAATCAGGACTAAATCATGAATAAAAAGTAACATTGTATTCTTTTTATCTGATACATCACTGTACCATGGTGCTGCCACCACAGTACAGTAAGTGAACATATCTGTAATACAAACTTACTGCGCCTCTTGTTTTTCTTTTCTTTACTTTTTTTTTCATATAAATGCATGTATATTGGACACAGGACTGTGGAGGGAGGAACAATATATATGGCAATCAAAAGAGTTATATATAATATTATTCATCACACATTTTTATTCACAGCACACACACCGCTGTACGCTGTCATTTCCCTCTAAAAATCCTGAGAGAAAAATGGTTGGGAATAACAGAATATTACTCTGCAGTGTTGGAAGGCTGCTGCGAAAGCATGCTGAAATATTAATGGCGGCTGAAATATCGAGCCTGTCTTTAGTGCAAAGTTTTCAGCAGCGCTGATGCCGTGTCTATAGAAGGCTGTTCATCACTTAATAATACAACATGTGCATTTCAGAACCAGAACGTGTGGGGAGAGCTGCATGCCAACAAGTGCTTCAGATGTGAAAACACATACACACACACACACACACATGTTCTTGTAGCGACTGTCACTTTGTCGGCCCCCCTTACCTGCCAAATGAGCCAAACAAAACGAATTGAGAAAGACTGCTCTTTCTGCCAGCTGACAGGCTGGCTTAATTGAAACTATCAATCACAATTTCTCTACATATTACACACACACTAAGTGTTCCCATCATCTAAATCAAACACACATGCTCCGTTCCTAAAGCTAGTGAGCTGCCTATACTCCTTACACAGTTGACTACAAATAGATTCTCGTAAGTAAACACTTTGCTCTACACAGGCAGCAGCTCTTAGTCAAACAACTAGCACACAAGTCAACGTAAGACCTGAGGTACAACTAATTAGATATAGGTAAAAGATATAGGTAAAATCAGGTGTGTTTAATTAGCCTGAACTATTTACTGACTTATTTTTTTATTTTTATTTTTATAGATGCACAATATAGTGGTAGGTTATCGGCAGATATCGGCTGACATTCTTTCACTTATCGGTCAATGTTAGATATGTAATTGTGTATTACCTATACCACACTTAGATTACCTTTGCAAAACCACTAAATATGCTTATTTAAATCTAAAACCTACTAATAATTTACCTAGATAAATATAATCTTAAGCATATCTCAAAATAAATATAAAAAAATAATATAATTATAAAATTGTGCTTTTATATATGTTTATATTTCTCACAAAATGTAAATTGTTTTATGAATATATTTATGTTTCATGAATATTTAAAATAGTAAATGTAAATATGGATTTTTATAATAACCTGTAATGTAAATTTTTGATAAAATCTCACAAATATGAATATAATATATATAATTTAAGTATATCATTTATTTTTATTTAGCATTTATATAGTAAGTATAGCAAATATTTAACAGTGAAATAAGTAACAGAAAAAAATAATATAGTAGACATACATTTTCGTTTAAATATTGTGTGTATAGTAATTACTGGCTTAATTATCGGTATCAGCCAGTACAGCCAGTAACTATATTATTTCATGTCTTAATTTTAAATACGTTACAATAACAAAACAATAACAAATGATTTTAAAATTCACTTGGATATTATTTTTTCCACTGAGCTCATCGCACTGCATTCTGGGACTGCCTTCTCTGTTACGGACGCATGCGATGCTGCTTCAAAATTTAGCCAAATGAGGTATCATAGAAGCAACAGTCTTTAAACACTGCCTGTACACCATAAAATGCTGCCTACGTAGGCAGCTCACTAGGTTTGGGGCAGAGCCACACTCTTTTTGTGTCCTTTTCCCAGTAGACTCCTATCCACTTTCATCACAGAGCACAGCATCAAATATGAATGAAAACATGCAACTCTGACACAGCGCTTAAATAGAACCCGAAGCTTCTCCGCAGGGACTGACAGATACAGCCGAGACTGCGCTGCCATCGCAGGATGGAAGGAAAAGCTGGATGGAGAACGACAAGAAAACAAAAGGAAGAGTGCAACCCCACTCTCTGGGGAGGAAAGGGTTAACCCCATTACGACAAACCAATCAGAGCAGGGAGCAACACTGCAAAACCGCCGCAGTGAGTGAGAGAGGGAGACTAAGATAGAGAAGGAGAGAACGAGAGAGAGAGAGAGAGAGAGAGATGGGGACAAGCGAGGATGAGGAGGCGCAACAGAGGGGTGCAACGGCAACACTTCAATGCATCACAGTTGTGTGGGATCAAGACAGAGGAAAAGCAGCAAGTCAGTGAAGGAAACAGTTAGCAGGACAGTTGATCAAAGTCAGAGGACGTCTGTTCCACTCCGCTGGCACTGCTGACAGTTCACATGGACAGCATTTGATTCACGCTCTTCAGGGGGGAAGCAGGTTTGCGACGCACTGACATGCAACGGCTGTGAAAGTGTGTGCAGAAGATGCACTTGTGGATCTAAGATAATGCTTTGGTGAAGCTGTAGCTACTCTTCGCTGCATGACAGATGAGAACTCTGGGAGCGCAAAGGTAAGAGGATGATATCAAATAACTTTGGGGATCAAAAGTAACTGAACAAATATGCATGCCACTCAGAATTTGGATATACAACCATTCAAACAGATATAATCCAAAAATGCAGATGTTGAAACTTAGGGTCCCTGGGTGACTTCTAACTTGAATAAATCAGCAAAAGCAGAACTAAAAGATGCATATTGCAAGAGTGCAACCCAATATTCATGACTGAAGGAACCGTAGGTAATAGTTTAAAAATTGAAATTCATTGAAAACTCCAGTTTGATGACTAATCTGAATATATATGTCTTTCTCAATATCTGCATTTTTGTGATTATCTTGCTGCTGCCTGCAAATAAAAATCTGACTAGTTAGTGTATTGATCCACGTCTCCAATGACAAATTTTGCTCCCAAAACCAAATCAATTGTGTTTAGGGTCTCCCCCGATTCGTCAGTCTGCTGGACATCTGGGAAAAATGTACAGTGTAAAGTCCCATTCGTGGCTGGAACGCAATCGCCTCGTTAAACGTGATTCTTGACTGAAAAATGATGTGAGAAAGTGCAGACATGAAACAACACAGGTGCTTGTGTTACCTTCCCTAAAAGGCATGGCTTTGGAAATGAGTGTTTGTAGATTGTTCCCAAGATGCACTAGCCCATCCATCAACCCCTGCAGGTTCACAGATGTATCTTCAAATGGACGTTAAGCAAGGCCAGAGCTTGTGCGTTTCCACAGACCGCTTGGGAAAGATGAATGGATAACACATGGAAGTCCTTACTTGATGATGGATTGGATGCAGGCTTAATGAATAATTGATTGTTCACTTATCAATACTTCTTGCTTTTCTCTTGGCAGGACTGTAGGATTAAAGAGCTGAAGAAAGCACTAGTGCAGCCCCACTAGTGTTGAGTCTCGGCGACCTGCAAGGACATTCTCTAGAGTGGATTTCTCAGGTGAAGTCATTCCCATGCACACCACGGATGCAGAGTGGTTTTATCAAGTGGTTCGGACAATGTTGACGACACAGCCTAAAGGTCACCTTCTGTGAGGGGGTAGGAAATTACATTTCAAACCACCCCCTCATGCTGACCTAAACAATTCTGTGACCTTGGATTCTTCGGCAGATGGCACATGCAAATCAATGTGGATTTATCACCTTCTAGGGGCCATAAAAAAGCAATAACGGAAATACATCAGTGTTGAAGGAACGGTATGAGACCTGGATTTCTTCATCTTAATGGTACAGAAGGAGATAAAAGCAACATCCTAACCCTAATGTGGATATAATAATCAATCAAAACAGCTGCCAAATTAATTTAGAAAAGAGAAATTGACAGATGATCTGTGAATTACTCTACACTTTCTTTGGACTCTTAGACAAACAAGAGTGAAAACTCAGAAAGAGAATGAGAATGACAACCTCTTTGTTCATTCTGGACATGGCAGGGGATCAAACATATTGTTTGGTTTAGTAAAAAGTAAAGAAATTTCTGCCAAATTGTGACAGCTAAGCGAGAAACTCGCTTGGATTACGAGGATCAAGAAGTGCAGAATACTTCCTTGAAAGGCCATGCCTGAGGCTGATGTACAAGTTGTACCCCTTCCAGACTATCCCGACTCGACCGCTGACTCCCGAGGCTGAGAAAGAAGCTGGAAGGGGAAGGGTAAGTCAACCAATTGTAAAATAAACTATTGGACAGTTGTCGTTAGAAAACAAGCTTGATGATCTGTGAGGTGTTTTAGCTCACAAAGTCATTAGAGTTTCCATTTGGTTTCACTCCACTGTGTCAGTCAGTCTACTACATCACAACACAAAGAGTTATTATTTCCACATTGGCATATTGAAGCATCCATCTACATTGGAGTAATTTACAAAAGCCAGGTTCATACTTCTTATCTCAGCGATCCTCTCTCTCTCCAAATTCTCCCTCTTGGTGATGAATGAAACGCAGCACTAAAGACAGTCACATTTGTAAATAGAACAATCCATTGCTGTGCAACATATGAAAATGCATTGTGGACAAAAATAATAGTTAAAGTGTGTCTATTAATAGCAGTGCCCAACACGGAATGGCCAATGCATTATTAGTCAATGTGCATGCAAACAACAAATGTAAGCCATTAGCAGGCCCAGAGGGAATCTACAGACGTTTTGTGCATTTAACTGCCAAATTCTATGCAAAAAAATATGGTCATTAAGAGATGAAAACAATATCAGATCAGCTAAAATATTTAAATGGACTTTCAAGATGTAGAGGCAGTGGTGTGAATACAGCAATAATTTACCACAGATTCTGTGTGGGCCTGGTCTTCGCCCTTTATCTAATGGTTTTGTTAAGCTTGATATGTGGGACCCCCAACAGATTTCTTGAATCATAACATGTTGTTGCCATTACAGACAACTTAATTTGGGTTTCCAGCAGCTCAAAGAGTAGCAAACGGCACTAGCAATGCCAAGGTCATGGGTTTGAATCAAATGGAAAACTAGAAATGATAAGAAAGTAAATGTGTGTCTTCAATGAAACGCCCCAAGTCCCTTTGGATGAAAGCATCTGCCAAATGCGTAAGCGTGAATATTGTTTACAAGCTATCTTTTAGATCAGTAGCACATCAACAGGAATTCAGAGTGAATGAGTCTGAATTTTGAATGAACTTGGCTTCAGCTCACAGGACGTTGTACTGGAATGATGGCATCTATCTATCTATTTGCAAGGCATTCAAACTTCAGACTTCATTTTTGGACATTAGTCTTGACAAACATTGAATTTCTAGGTAAAAATGACAGTTGTATGACATTCATTTCCTTGTATATCTCACATTTTGAAATTCGAAATGCAGTCCCTTTGCAACATATATTCATATTTTTGGTTCCCAAATTGAAATTCTCAATTCAATACTAAATGACACAGTGCTGTTCAAAGTGCTTGGTCTTCCTAAACATTTCTCTGACTATGCATCCTGTTGTTTTTACCTTTTAGGATAATGCACGTCCCTCCCGCAATGGAGGAAGAAAGCACCATGAGTAACGTTACAGTCCTTGACATCACAGAGTCCGTGAGTCCCGCCATGAAGGCCGGCCCTTACCCTTACCCACTCAGCTTCCAGGTGTCCCTGACTGGATTCCTCATGCTGGAGATTGTCCTGGGATTGAGCAGCAACCTGACCGTACTGGCCCTCTACTGCATAAAGTCCAACCTGGTCAATTCCGTGAGCAACATCGTCACCATGAACCTCCACGTGCTGGATGTGTTGGTGTGTGTTTGCTGCATCCCTCTGACCATTGTCGTGTTGATGCTATCGCTTCAAGGTGACACGGTGCTCGTCTGCTGCTTCCACGAGGCCTGCGTGTCCTTCGCGAGTGTGGCTACGGCGGCAAACGTGCTAGCCATCACTTTGGACCGATACGACATCTCCGTTAAACCGGCCAATCGTGTGCTGACTATGGGGCGAGCGGTGGCTCTGTTGGGTTGCATCTGGGTGCTGTCCTTTGTCAGCTTCTTGGTGCCATTTATAGAGGTGGGATTCTTGGGACCGGAGCCCACCAAAGCTAATCAGACCGCCGTCGTGCACGTCAATGAATATTACACCGAACTCGGTCTGTACTACCACCTGGTGGCCCAAATCCCCATTTTCTGTTTGACTGCCATCATCATGTTAGTCACGTATGCCAAGATCCTGCAGGCGCTCAACATCCGCATTGGTACACGCTTCCACGCCGCGCAGAAGAAGAAAAAAATGAGGAGGAAAAAGAACTTCTCCCTTATGTCGACATCTGAGCAACAGCTGCCCGAGATCACGGATGCCTCGCAGAGCAGCAACCGCGGAAATGCTCCGCTTGGCATGCGCACGTCTGTCTCGGTGATCATCGCCCTGCGAAGGGCCGTCAAACGCCACCGGGAGCGGCGTGAGCGCCAAAAGCGTGTTTTCCGCATGTCGTTGCTCATCATCTCCACGTTCCTCCTCTGCTGGATGCCCATCACCGTTTTAAACACTGTGATCCTTAGTGCAGGTCCCAGCGACCTCACCGTCAAGCTCCGACTGGGTTTTCTGGTCATGGCCTACGGCACCACGGTCTTCCATCCTCTCTTGTACGCCTTCACGAGGCAGAAGTTCCAGAAAGTCTTGAAAAGTAAAATGAAGAAGCGAGTGGTTTCCATCATCGAGGCGGATCCGCTGCCAAACAACGCAGTGATTCGAAACTCCTGGATCGATCCCAAACGGAATAAGAAAGTGACATTTGACGATCATGAAGCCAGGCAGAAATGTCTATCATCTGAAGATGCAGACTAAAACCACTTTGCGACCTCCAGAACAGGGACTTCTTATTAAAGCACTGTTATACATAAGGAACCATGTTATGTGAATATTAGCCTTACATGAGCAGATATCGAAGAATTGGTTATTATTTATATGTTGGAATATGATTTCATAGATTGATGCTATTGCGGTTACATGGTGCATGTCCTTTATAAACCACTGTATGTACTGTAAATACATGAAAACTGAGATTTGTACATACTCTTTATCATTTATGTACTTCATTTATGACTTGTAGCCCGTGTATACATGTATTTATAATAAACTAAGTGGGGAAAAAGATGAAATCCATCTGCTTTTTGACTTCACCGCAGATGTTGTGAACATCATCTTGTGGAGGAATATTAACATATTATCGTTTCAGTGGAAAAAGCACTGACATAAGTCATCATAATACTATTCCTTTGTCGAACTGCATAAAATCCACGTTGTCGTCTTGGGTGAATAGGAAGAGATCATCATTTCTGCAGAACAAAAACAGGAGAATTATTGACGAATCATCACAAATTAATTCATATGTTAAGCTACAAAAACAACGAAGAAAACAGCAAAAAGCACTTACAATAGTCGCCCTGTGTTGCTACACTCCAAGTCTTCTGAAATCATATGACGCTTTGCATGAGGAACAGACCAAAATTTAACAGATGGTAATCCTGCAAAGCCTTGTGATTCACAAAGAAAAGGAGGGAAGGTGCTGCAAATATCATTGTTTTAGAGCTGTCGAATCTGAGCAAACGTCTGGTTCATTTTGGCACTGCTGTCAAGGACAAAACGTCCCTCATTTTGCATTCACTGAAACACTAAAGTTAAGCTTCTATTCACCAAATCTGCATACATATTAATGAATCATTTCCCAGGTCAGCACTGTAGCTCTTAGAGGTCTATTGTGCTCCGTTATGAGAACATTCTGCCTTGCATGTTCAGTGGGAATTATTTAGTTTAGTCAAGAATGAAAGGAACCAATGCCAAGCTGAATTAGATCAATACCAGAGCGATTTGCATAGAAAACAGTGGTTGGTGTAGAAAAAAACTGAACTACAACATTACGGAAACAATACTTTTAGTTGCTTTACAAGTTCTGAATTGGATGAGACAATAAAATAATACAAAAACAAAATCCTCCATCCTCAATGGCTGCATGGTGTGCTTGTATGTTTGAGGTGTTAATTTGAATATATATAATTTTAATATTTACATTTTATGTAGTATATTTTAGTAATTTTTTAATATGCATATGCATATGCATTTTCTTTTTTTTTTTTTTTTTTTTACAAAAACCCGTTTAGCTTGATTTTTCAATTATATATTATACACACTGGCTGGAGTGTGACAGCAGTTCCTGCAAGATGAAGGCATTGATGCTATGGACTGGCCTACCCGTTCCTCAGACCTGAGTCCAACTGAGCACATCTGGGACATCATGTCTCGCTCCATCCACCAACACCATGTTGCACCACAGACTGTCCAGGAGTTGGACTGGGATGGGATGAAGCCCAGATAAATAAAAGTGACATAACAAAACCTGATTGATGAGTGGTTCAGGTTCTTTAAAAAAATTTGATCCAAAGGACTCCATTTGACTCATTTGGAGCTAACTCAAAGTGAACAGTGCACTTATTGTAAGCCATGCGAGTCTTAAAATCAGAGCAATTGACTGGTTATTCCCACAGCTGCATGTAAATAAAGATTCAGCTATGTTTTGCAATAAATATTACTTTCAATTTACAATTAAAGCAATCCCAATTAAGTGCTGCAGGAGAGAAAAGAGGTTTATGAACCATAGGGAAAGGATAACAAGGGTTTAGAGATGCTCATACATCAGCCTAGATGACAGTAAGTGCACTTGGTTTAAACGGGCCAAATTTGCAAATTTGTAGACAACACAGCCAGAGAAATGGTGTCGATTCACCGTTAATCACGGCATTTAGAATCTATTGAAAGCTCTTATACTGTACATTAAAAATTTTAATTGAGCACTTTTTTCTTCCAAACTCTACCTTGTTCCCCAACAACCTCTATAAAAGCAATATCAAGCCAGCAACCTGCGGCGTCAATGGGATAAATAAAATCATATGTTTGATTTGAAATACACTTGGCAGACATCTGAAGCCGGTTTCATGGTGTTGTAAAATTCAGGTCACACTGTGACCTGCAATTCACGGCTTTGCCTCGTTCCAAGTGACAGCACTTCAAACAACCAATATGCGGTGGTGACCTTTCGTCACACTTCACTCTCATAAGATTTGCACCTCTCAGATCGTCCTATAAAACTGTAATTGAGAATCATCAAGCCCTCTATAAACAGTCAATGTACCACAAGGGTTTTGTAAATGTCACCTGTGTTAAATCTTTCTTCAGATATAAAGCTCATGTCAAGATTTAAGGATACAGGGGCAGAAGACGATGTTGTGCTTCCAGGTTCGCAAACAAACTTAAAAATAGAAGAGCTTCACAGCGATGGCGTTAAAGAACCATTTTTGGTTCTTTTGATTATGGATTTTAAAAAATTATCTTTTGTGCAGTGTGTAACACCACTCTAAGTGAATGAAAACATCCTCCAACTGAAAGTGGATTAAATTATATTCTACTCTGAATCCTTGAAACAAGACCTTTTTGAATGAATGCCAAGCCATTTTGTGTTGATGTCAACATACAGGGTTAGCAAATTGACCCCCGCTTTTCTGACTTTTTGCACTGGTCTGAATGAAAATGCACATTCATTCTTCACCACTAGGTGCTGCACAAAGCAGCACTGCACTCAAACACTGCTTTATCAGGCATTACAGATGTGATGAAATAAAATTGAGAGCAATCGGACCAATCACCACATGATTAGCATCACGCAAAGGAGGGGTTTGGAAAAATTAATCATTGAGCAAATTGTATGGAAGTCATTGAGCAAAGTATAAGATAAAAATAAATGCAGATTATAAGACAATAAAAGTGTTTTTTGACCTTGTACAACGCCCGTTTTTCGACCCGTCAACCAGTTGTTGGTAATTCCTAAAACCAAAATATGAACATGAGCAATAGGCCACTTTAAAGAAAAGAACACTTCTTACCTTTTTGTAATCTAAAGAACCTTCTTTCACTACAAAGAAACTTCTGTGAAACAGAAACAGTTCTTCAGATGTTAAAGGTTTTTTATGAAACCATTTAGACAAAACGGTTCTTCTATGTCATCGTGAAGCACCTTTATTTTTAAGAGTAAGTGCCTGAACCATCTACTGCTCAAACCCAGTTTACAAGTACTTGATTCATATAAAATGGTTCACAGTTCGCGTTTTAAACCAATTAAAAGCTTTTTCTTCGTCACACTGCACCCAAGCAGTCTTTACAAACATCTTGAGGACAATCTGTGGAAAAAATATGGCTCACATTTATTAGAGAATATAATTAAAAAAATAATAATAATTAATGTTTTTGCTTAAATACTAATTTCCCAGAAGCAACTTTGGAATGAAATGAATACGGCTACTATAAAAAATATTAAAACTGCCAAAAGCCATGATTTTTAATATAGATCTTGATTATTAAATATCTACCATTTTAATGTATTTAAACAGACAGTCCATCCTGAAATCTTTTATACACCTCTACAAACCTGACCTATGTCATATATGTTATGTTTTGTCAGAAAATTATTATTTCTATGCTATTAATATACTCTTATAGTTTTTGTCAATTAATATTCATTTTCATAATTTCATTTTATTTTCGTTCAAGTTTTTGTAATTTTATTGTGTATTTATTATCAGTATTTTTTTTATTTCTATGTGGTTACATTTATTTTCAGTTATTTCAGTTTTAGTATTACTAATTTCAGTACTTCAGCTTAAACGTATTTTATTTCAGTTCGTTTTTCTTCTGCGAAACAAAAAACTTGATTTTCTTTGGAGAAATATCCACAATTGCTTTTTAATATAATTAAATCTTTATGATATTTATTTACTACAGTATTTATCTTTTAATTTCAAGTCATTTTCATGTTCTGTTGTTATGTATATTTTTTATTTTTATTTAGCTTTAGTTCGTTTTTTTTTTTCAGTTTTTGTATTATATAATGTTAATATATATATATATATATATATATACTAATAATAATAATAATAAATAATACATTTAGCTCATATAATTGTATACATTTGTGTTCATTTATAAGGTTTTGAAACATAATGAAGTTGAGTTATTGATGAACCATTAAATAACATTTTAATAAAACATTAAGCCAGGAGCCAGCTGATGTCGATTCAATAATTAGGTCCATTTTATGCTTTCATAAAGGCAGAGTGTGAGCGATGTGAAATTTGCATGAACTGCTGTGCTGTATCTAGGCTATGTGTTGGTAGGACACATTTTTTAAAGGATGCTAGAGTCAGGTGAACATGATTTCTTATTCATTTAACCCCCTTTCATACAAAACTGCACTGACAGAACTACAACCCCTTTGACACTATATAGAGCATAGATAAACCAGAAAACAAGCTATAAATGCAAATGAACCAGCTGGATAATATAAGGTCACAGGTGCTCATGTTTGTTTCATACCAAACCTGTTGAGATTTTGCTGATCAGAGGCTTGGGAGAATGGCATTACCGAGAAGGTTGGTCGTCCTTTTAACCTTCTAGACCAGCGTGGTTCCACAATACATCAAGAATATTAGAATAACGTTCAGTATCTGGTCACAGACTGTGGCCTACAGCGCCATCTAGTGGAAACATGTTCTTTAAAGTGGCACAACAAACAACCTAGGCACCAAGAACCTAGCTTTTCATCAATTAATTCATTCAGGGACTTTTTAATCTAAGCAGATTTGGAGAAAATTTTATTTGCTCACCAATGGGTCCCTTGCAGTGAATGGGTGCCGTCAGACAGTCCAAAAAGCTGATAAAAACATTACAATAATGCATGCCACTACAGACCATGAAAAGAAAAATCTGTTATTTCGAGCCCATAATCCACTTCTACCACTGAAAAAGTCCACTCACTATTGGCATCTCACATTAAAATCCACTGATATATTTGTTTAGGACTTATTTCAACTGTGCGATCTTTACATATTCCTCTGCAACTTTTTCAAAACTCCTTAATGGTGGATTTGATTCTTACAAACATGCAGGTTTTTACTTTGCAAGACTTTGGTGTGGATTATTGAGATATTTAGACTCATTCTGACGGCACCCATTCACTGCATTCACTTCTTGTGCATCTTTTTTTCAATGCATCCGTTTACTTTTGTGCATACTAGATTAAACTGAAGGTGGCGAGTACATTTTTAGCAAGTTTAATACCCCTTTTACACAAGCGAACATGTGCAGAGCTTGAATCACATTTATCCAAAATACCCATAAAATTAGGCATCAAAGGAAAAGGCACAAACTATTTACTATGCAAATACATGTCATCAGACAGCAGCTTCCAGATTGTGCATCGCTTCGTCACTTTGGTCATGCACTATTTTAAAACAAGAAGGAAGATAGATGAAATTACTACGTCTTCACACACAAAGTAAGCACTCAATAGCACCTGAAACCATTTAGCTTAGGAGTTCACAGATACACGCGTCTGAAACTAGTTGAGATATTTCACCACAGTGGTCCAATAATGGCTCATATTCCAGTGCGCTAACCTCCAGTGCTCAGCTTTTTATCCTGGAAAAATATTCAAATGAAATAACTCAGTAATTATACAAAACGATACTTTTTTCAAACTACTTTTAAAGTCTCAGTTTAAGACGTCCTCTAAGCTGCACTGCGAGAACATTGTCTCAGTCAGTATTTAAATAGCTATTTTGAATACGAGTCATGCCTTGTCTACCCAAGCGGCCTTATCAGCGGTGGTTTACCTGTCTGGCGCGCTCCACACACTGAATGTACAGTGATGCGATGCTGGAACAGCTCATAGCTTGACCTTTATTCTCAGCGTAACACTTCAGTATCTGACTCTGCAGATCTGAACACACTGGCTTGATCTGGTATCGCCTAGAGAGAGTGAGAAATGAGATAAATGTCATTTAATAAACTAAAACACTGATTTATTGATCTTGCACACTCACCTGAAGCGCTTGTGTGCGTCCTCGAAGCCTTTCTTGTGGTTTTCAGCAGTATCTTTTGTGAACTGAGCCATCTGCACAACAACAAAGAGACAGTCAAAACATGTATTATACTGTGTTTGTGTTATTTTACTGAATTATTGGATTTTATTTTGAAATGTAGGCTTTGAAAAAGGTACAAAGAACATATGAAAGGACAGATTAATCATTTTGCCTTTTCCTGCATCTTAGCAATCTGCTCCCGAAACAGAGCGTCCTGATTTTCCAGATCCTTCTCCTTCTCCTCCAGCTTCTGAGCCTGACGGGAAGATAAAACACGTCAACCATCAGCCTGTAAATCTTTTAAAGGAATTAAATGAACTCTAGAGTAAAAAGAGTTTAATGGCACATGCATTTCTTGATATAAAGACACAGAATGCAGATGTATAAATTTCTCTTCAAAAAGTTAAGCCTCAACATCTTACCTTCCTCTCCATCCACTGAAACACACAATCAGATCGAGAGAAAGGGAGAAAAGAGAAAGAGGAAGGGAATAAGCCACAGTGGAGTTAAGCGGTAAAGCACTAGCATTGCATTTTAACATCTGGATATTCACAGTCCAACACAAGTAGATACATTTAGAGCTGGACGCAGACAAAAGCTACTAGTGTGACATGATTACTAGTATTTATTTTTAAATGTGACCCAGGACCATAAAACCGGTCATAAGCACCAAATCTTCTGAAGTTGAGATTTAAACATCACCTGAAAGCCGAATAAATAAGCTTCCCAGTGATGTATTTGTTAGGATACGGCAATATTTGGCCGAGATACAATTAAAAATATGGGGGAAAAAATTTAAATACTGAGAAAATCACCTTTAAAGACGTCCAAATGAAGTTCTTAGCAATGCATATTACTATTAAAAAATGAAGTTTTGATATATTTATGGTAGGACGTTTTATCTTCATGGAACATAATCTTGACTTAATATCCCAATGATTTTTGGCATACAAATGTATACATATATAATTTTGCCCCGTACAATGTATTTTTGACTCTTGCCACGAATATACCATTGCTATACCTCTGTCTGGTTTTGTGGTCCAGGTTCACAAATGTTTATACTATGACTTCAGCGTATTTTGGTTATGAGGCAGAAGGTATGAATTAGGGCTGCAGGATTAACTTTTATCGCATCAATAACTCCCACAATAACCTTACCTCAGGAGTGTGAGTTTTTTCCCCCCGCCTCTGACATTTGAGTGACAAACCTATTAGCCAATCAAAATGGTCGAATCTCACGTTCCTGGCTTGCTGGCCAATTTGAAATGGCAATGGAAATAAGGTTGTATGCAGTGCAACGCGGCTTTCTGTCAGCAGCAAAGCAGCTAACACACAACGTGTACCTCGAATTGTGCCTATAGAAAAAGCTTGGAACTGCGCAGAAACGGCCGAAGGCACTTCTTCGGTGACGGGAGAGGTAGAGGGGGAGCACTTGGTTAACAAGAAGGGTGGTACTTCAGCTGTTTGGACTTATTTTGGAGTGCTAAAATCGCATCGCAATATTTGTCAGAAAAAACATTAGGATATTTCCCAAAATCGTGCAGCCCTAGTATGAGTACACACACACAAACAACACAACTGTGTGCAGAAGCTGTCTTACATAATACTGAATTATGAGATGCTCATCCTGAACGTTCAACTTCTCCCTTCTAATGGTATCTGCTAGAGTCTGTTGATGGGATGTCCTCTCCTCTTCCAGAAGCTTCTGGACCTCATGCTGAATCTGGAGTCGGGCTGCAGCTTGAGCCTGGGCCTTCGATTTAGCTTTCTCTTCCTCCAGCCTTATGAAAACACACAGTAAATGCTGTTTAGATGTCAAAACTCTTGGGTATTTTGTTGGGAGATCTTCATCAGTGACGTTTTTACTCTTGTCGCATGTTATGCTCTGCCATCTTCATTTCCTCGTTCAGGAGCTGCTGGAGATCTTCTCTCATCTGCTTTCTGAGCTTTTCTTCATTCACTAAACAGAAAATTACTTGACTACTTGCTAGTTCAATTCAAATTCAAGATACAAATCCTGAGATACAAGTGGAGACTTTGCAGATCATTAAGTCAAAAATTATGATTATGATGATACAGATTATGAACTTACCAACATCTGGACACACCTCGAGTTGGTCAACAAGTGAAGGCACAACAGGTTCCTCAACTGCAGGTCCTCCAGTGGAAATTGGACACAGCTGCGTTTCAAAAGGGGTTTCATCGGGCAAAACCACAGATGAAGCAGAGCTCCAAACGGCAGACTCCTCCAAGACAGACTGAATGGGAGCAGGCATGGAGATCGGGGAACTTGAAACCTCAGATTCAACAGGCAAGTCCATGGACGTTAGCTGAGCAGCTAAAGTAGGAGATGATGGAGTTTCCATAGGTTCAATCGGTTCAGAAGATACAATTACAGGTTCAACAGAGGTCTCAATCGAGGTTACAGGTTCAGTGATTGGTGAAGGAGGATTGGCTACAGGTTCAGAGGTTATGGCAGGAGGTGGTGGTGTTAGGGGCTCAACATTGGGATCCAGTAGTGAAGGAGCAGTTAGTGGTTCACTTGGTGCTTGTGAAGCAACATTGATGGGTGCAGATGTTTCCTCAGTTAGTAAAGGTGTTATTGCCTCTGAAACCGGAGAAGGAACCAAGGTACTGGCAGGATGAGGGATTATGGGTATATGATGTTCACCGGGTACCAATCGCTCGGCTGGAGGAACTACAGGAGCTGTTGACTGGGTAGAGGATTTGGTTGAAGCTTGCAGGTAACGCACAGGTGGAGACTCCTTCATACGATCAATCACCCTTTGTGAAAGCTGTTTATCATCAGATGACAAAACAACAGAACATGAATCACAACAATATTTAGTACATTTCTGACAACAAATATCAAAGCTTAATTTTGGATTGGTAGTATGCATGGCTAAAGACTTCATTTGAACAACTTTAAAGGCGATTTTCTCAATATTTTGATTTCTTTTTGCACCCTCAGATTCCAGATGTTTAAATAGTTATTTCTTGGCAAAATGTTGTCTTATCCTAACAAACCATACATCTATGGAAAGCTTATTTATTCAGATTTCAGATGATAAATCTAAATATAAAACCCTTATGACTGGTTTTGCGGTCCAGGGTCACAAATATGCTCAGTATTTTGTTTCACAATGAAAATGAAAATCATTTTTCCATCGCCTATCAGTTTGTGTTTGACGGTCACACTGGGAACTCAAATAACTAAGTATGAAGCTGAGAATGCCACTGTGTACACTGATATATTCGAAGCAATGGTAAACAAATGGTATGGGATACACCCCAAAACATGGTATTACCATAGTAAAAATCTGGTTGAGCCATGTTTTATTGAAAATATAATAACTGTGGTTGTACCATAACAATATTTAGTAGTATAAGGTTGGATATACGGTCACTTGTATACACTTAAAGTGCAGTTGATTTGGAAGAATACAGGTCGTGCAAAAGTTAACCAGTCATGTCGAAGTGCAATATGTATGCTTAGTATGCAGTAGGTCAACATGCATGACCTATACGTAGGCTATATTTAACATAAGCTATATGCTCTTGAGGACATTTTGTCAGCACCCCTAAAAGCTCCACAAACCTGCAGTTTTCATGATATTCTAATTAATTAATTAATTAATTTCAAAGACCTAATCACTGAAGTTAACATAAGTTTGTTGTTAGTACACTTACCCTAATGCCCTTCACGAAAGTAACCCCCTCCTCGTCATCATCGGCAGGGTCGAAGGAAACGTGGCGTGAGCTGCCATTGCCCCCCATCACTTCGACGGTCTACTGTATGTCTATACAGATTAACGCGATAATTATTTAAACAGAACAGATACAAATATTTTTCCTAAGGACTGGGATGTTCAGAATGGTCTTCGACATCTAGGGACCAAAAGCGCGTGTTTACCTCCGCCCTTCCCTCCCTCTCGCCCCGCGGTCATTTAAACCTCCAGCCATTTCTGTCAGCTAATAAATGATTACAATGATCAATAAATGTTATCTCTTCATATATATGAGAGCATACACGCTTTATTTACGTTTAGAAGTACTTGAAGTTGACATTATGCGCTTTTTCGTGATATTAAATACATGGGGGGTGTGGCTAATGGTATAGTACATTAATAATACATGAGGCGATTATTATTATTCAAAGTGTTTATTTTTTATATTCTGCACTATATATATATATATATATAAGCTTACTCTTTTTGAACAATATCATTAAATAGTTTTAAATATTTAAATATTGTATTTTGGTGGAAAAAATGGTTACGAGTTAATTTTCACAACTCAATATCTGGGAGCATGTAAGCTTAAGTAAAAATGTTTAAAAAATGTAAAAAAATTGTTCTGCCTAAAAATGTAAACGTACAATTGAGAACCCAACTTTTTTTTTTAACACAATCTCATTAAATAGAGAGTACTAAGAAATTAATTGATGTATTTTGGTGGAACAATTAATTTTTGTACTGTGTGAATTCACGACAAACAATACATTACCTGTAATAACCCTGGGTATTATCAATCCGTCAGACACAGGACTGTACTTTTAATGTCAATAAAGATCATACAATTAAAATGAAGAATAATTGACTAATCCTAGAAATTATGAAGTTTGATTCGATTGTCCACGCACACCGAAAATAGAAATGAGATTGAAAGCACTGCACAAAAGACATGATTTTCTCCAGTTTATGACGTCTTTTTGCATTAGCTGATAAAAAAAAAAAAAACATCTTACACAAATTCATGCCAAATTACAAATTCTAGCCTCATGAACACAAGTGTAGATATTTTCTACTATATTGGCAGTAGTTTTCTACAGTATTGCTTTAGCTCACCCCGAAATCCACCTGACTGAAACATTAGTAGAAATGATGTGATATACTGCAATGACTACAACTTAAAATGCTTATGCATTATCGTTCGTAGCCCGTCTTACTTTATTATTTCACCTGAACAAAGACGCATGTAAGAGGGCCAACTAAAAGTGAGTTTTGAGCATTTTTAAACTTACTGAAAAGGCTGTGTTTAAAAATGGAGATGAAATAAATACATTAACTTGTAGTGAACATTGACACTTAACGAAAATAGCTGCAAGTCCTGATAAGAAATCTACCAAAAAAATGTACTATTACATTAGTTTTAATGTGCGAAGAAGTAGATATGAAGTAAATATGGTGCCAGGAAGTGTCTATTTCTGCAAAAACAGATACTGAAAACAGGTCAGACATTGTAAAATCCTACAGGCAAGTGCTTTAACAAACTCACACACACACCTGGCTCAAAAGCAGCTCATAAAATTGGCCCAAATGTACCACAAGCGTTCATCCATTCACAGTGAATAACTTAAAAATGAAAAATGATGGGGCACACATCAACAAAACACACTCGCACAAAGCTAAAGAGGTATTACAGTTCCTTTACATACATACTAAAAAAACCTGCTTTCCATCACATAATAAAAAACAATAAGGTAACTGTAACTTTTTGACTTTCTTCTCAGAATTCTGAGTTTAAGTCTAAAGATTTGAACAGTTTTGACTTTACAGATCACAATTTTGAGCATATCTCTCACATTTCTGACCAAAAAGGCCAGAACTGAGAAAGGTACACTCAGAAAAATCAGAATTGTGAGATAAAGAGTCTCAATTACCCATGTAATTTTTTATTCTGTGGCGTAAATGGGCTTCCATAAATTTACTCTGCCTTCTTGTCAGCTTTCTTTCCTTTCAGTGCCACACGAATGCTGGACCACACTTCCGTGTAGAGCAGCGTTCCCAGGAACACCACGGCCGTGCCGACCCAGTGCCAGGCTGTGAAGGGATTACGGAAGTACAGGATGGAAATAATGAGACTCAGGAATTTGCGAAGCGTCACCACCAGTGTCACAGTGAGCGAAGCGCACTCCGTGGTCAGAATGAACACGCCGCGGATGCACACATATCTGAGACATCTGGCTAAGGATGGAATACAATGTGCTCCATATGTGACCTGGAGCACAAAAGAGCAGTCATGAGTAGCATGGGTATATTTGTAGCAATAGCCAACGATATGTGTCAAAATTATGCCAAAAATCATTAAGTAAAGATCACATTCAATTAAGATATTTAGCAAATTTCCTACCATAAACATATCAAATTGCAATTTGTGTTTCGCAATATGCATGGCTAAAAACTTCATTTGAACAACTTTAAAGGCTCATTATTTTTTTGCACGCTCAGATTCCAGATTTCCAAATATTGTCCGCTTCTAACAAACCATACATCAATGGAAAACCAATTTCTTCAGTTTTCAGATGATGTAAAAAAAAACTGACCCAGGGTCACATATTCTGACTTTAGACAGGTTTCTTAGCATGTTTTTCTAATGAAAGGCCATGTGAAACATTTGGATTTGACACAAATGAAAGGATACTGGGTGATGACATTCATCAGTAGGTATAACCACATGACTGGCACAGACTGACCAATCACAGGGATTTCCACTGGAGCTTTGAGAGAAAGTCATAGTTTGTCATTTTCCACTGAAAGCCATGCAAACTGAAACGTCTAAAGACTTCCATATACCATGCAAACATTTGGGGTTTTGAAAGAAATCAGCACTTTCATTCAATCGGGAAATGATCAAATCAATATTTCTGTTTCGAATAAACTTTCTATTCATCAAAAAAATGATCTGTAGCATTGTTTCCAATATGGAGCAGCACAATTGTTTCCAACATTGATAATAATCATAAATGTGTCTCAAACACCAAATCTGAAGGACTGGAGTACTGATGCTGATCATTCAGCTTTGCATCAGAGGAATAAATTACATTTCAAATGAATATTATGGAAGCCATGGAATAAAACAAATTCTGTGACAGAAATGAGCTTTCACAGAAAACAGCTGTTTTAAATTGCTATAATATTTCCCTATTTATAACATATTTTTGATCCAATTAATGCAACCAACCATTATTTGAAAAAAACATTGTTTTTAAACCTTACAGGCCCCAAAGGTTTGAGTGGTGATGATTAATTTGCTATATAATAATCCCATCAGAGTCATACTAACAGCTCTGACTGAAGAGCCCGGCGTGTTTGTAGATGTTGGTGGACAGCAGGAGGAATCCCGGTAAAGGCAGACAGTGCTGAAAAAAGGCAGAAAAGCCCATGTGAAAACATGTTGCACACTAGAACACGGCATCACATGCACGGTTAGAGACTCACGTTGTAAAACAGCGCCTCCTTGGAGTGTTTGCCATACTTCTTGTACAGAGTTTCCTGGAAAATGCCCATTCTTGCAGACATCAGCAAGGCGAACGTCAGCATGGCAATCCCTAAAACACAACAGCATTAATGCAACCACATGCCATGCTTACTTGACTGAAAAATAAAGTTCAGAATGATATGAATAAGCACATATAATCAGTAAATGTCTTCAGAATAGCATACAGAGACACTACTGACTCTATTTTAGTAGTATGCAACATGTGCGCAATCGTTTAAAAGTTTTGGCATCTCTTATGCTCATAAAATTTGTATGTATTCGACTATTAATAGGAAATACTATTGCTATTTATATAATAAATATTTTCTGTTGTGCTATATTTTAAAATGTAATGTATTCCTGTGCTACAAAGATCAGTTTCAGTATCTTTACTCCAGTCACATGATCCATCAGAAATCATTCTAATTTGCCGCTGATAAAACATGTCTTGGTTTTTAATGATTCTACAATGAATGGAAAGTTCAAAAGAATAGCATAAATATATACAATACGCAGCAAACATTGCCTGGGTGTGAATGTGTAGTGAGAATATTACCCAGAAGCCAATGCATGAAGGCATAAAAACCATCTTCCTCTGTGGCCCCTTGCTCAACATTCTACATAAATATCAAACCTGACATATTAGGTGCAAATAAAAGCCAATAAATTATGTCTGTTAATACAAAACAACTACTAAGACAGTATTTTGTGTGACTCACCACTTGTTTGGCCGACATTATGGTGCAAATAAAAATGCCCAAAGACACCAGCACGATGGAGAAATATTTACTCGCCGTATACCTGAAAGTGATAACCTGACTGAATAATGTGCAAAAAAAAAATGTTGAGTAAAGATTTTGTGCATGGTTTTGAGCCTACCTTTTCTTCAAGATGATAATGCCGAGAATCATGTTTGCTATTAAAGATCCCTGCGATCAAAATGAGAAGTTACAGAGATGGATAAGGCACAGTTTTTAAAGCAATGAATCAATTAAATGAATCACACTCACTGATCTGAAGATCATGTGCAGGGGCATGGCAATGTTAAAGTTCAGGGCGTAGTTATTGATCACGCTGATGGTAAAGAACATGGTCACCATGACCACATAGTTACTGCAAAGGAGAACAACATCAAAGGTCATGAAATACTACTCACAGGCAGGAGGGAAAACTATTTAATGCACAGTATCTAGAACTGTATTTTAAAAAATTATGTAATGCACATGTGTGTGTGTGTGTGTGTGTGTGTGCATATATATATATATATATATATATATATATATATATATAAAATTGTGAATAAAAAAAACACCTAACACAAAACACAATTAAAAAAAACATAATAAAACACAATGAATATGTAAATGTTCTTAAATATATACATGCATGTGTATTTATATATACATACATAAATATACACAGCACACACACATATATTACACAAAAACTTTTATTTTGGATTTGGATTATATATATATATATCTATATATATATCCCGGTAGTTGATCAAGCAAATGATTAATTAAAC
>JAUYWG010000066.1:2208210-2234944 GCA_034779775.1 Enteromius afrohamiltoni | reverse complement strand
ACGGTTTAGTATTTCCTTGTAGTTTTCTATGAGTGGCTCATATTTATATTCATCATAATAGTGCTTCTGGCTCTGCGAGATATTTGATACTTTACCTGTGGAGAAGTTCAAGTGTTGTTGTTTTTTGGGGGAGGGGAACAAAGTCGGGCGCTGTTTTTGTTACTGCATCACACATCTCCCTCCAGGGGGCGACAGGGACCACTGAACCTCTAAATGACCACGAGATGGGCGGATGACGAAGTTCCATATGAAACATAACTGAAAGGATTCACTGGGTTCTGAATGTAGTCGTTACTGTTTGTTTTATTGGGCTTTTATGTGCCAACTCTTCTGTTTTGCCCTTTTTATTTGTCAAAATCTAATTTGGACCTTTTCCACAAGAGCGCCACCTAGTGGAGCGGAGACTGTTTCATCACGAGGAAAATGATGCAACCTATGTGATATGCTGTTATTATACATGACTGATTTGTTTAAGTATTTGTAAATACTTCAAATGTGAGACTAATGTACATTTTTACCAGCAAAGATCCTGTTTAATAAATGGATTATATCCTTGAAAAGTCTACTTTTCTGGTGACATTTTTAAGCCTTATATCAGTGTAGATATTACATAAAGCTTGTATATATTGCTAGCATGTGGTTTACATTTTGCACTTTCATTCAACATTTAGTAAGTACATTGACTAGTTCCTGTAACCAACAGTAACGGTGCGTTCACACGCGTCAACGCTTTCCATTAACTTTGAATGGGTGACGTCAAGCGTTCCCGAAAGGAATTGTGACGGAAGCGTCAGCCAATCAGGATCGCTCTATGCAAATATAGTAGCCAGGCGACAGCCAATCACGTTATGAGTTTTTGTTGTTGAGTTCCTATCTAATTTCATTGGCTAAAGCTGCTATGACCATGGAGTCAGACCCAAACGTTAACGCTGACGCCCCGTGTGAACGTACCGTTATAGTTGTAATAGTGACAATCAAATGTTTGGACACATTCATGACATTTACTGATCATGACACAAATGAAAACAGTTGTTTATTTTAGTAGATTCCAGCTATGATCGTTCTTGACTTTCATGAGGTGCATCATGGGATGCTTTAAAACACTTGGACATGTAATATAAATGCCTGATGATGCGTTTCATTGCAATAAGCTTCAATGCATTTCCATTTCGAATCAAAAAAAATTATTTTAATTTATATACTGGCACAACTTCTATTTTTTGGATCGAAAGGTTAAGATCATAAAGTGTGTCCAAACCTTGATTTGTAATAGTATAGAAAAGACACACTAAGATGTGTTTTCTCACAAAGTACTAAACTGACAATCACGTGTTTCTATAATTCCTGATTGTTTTAAAGAAACAGTTCACCCAAAATCCACCCTCAGCCAACCTAGATGTAGATGAGTTTGTTTCTGCATCAGATTTGGAGAAATGTAGTATTACATCACTTGCTCACCAATGGATGTGAATGGGTGCCGTCAGAACGAGAGTCCAAACAGCTGATAAAACATAGCAATAATCCACACCACTCCAGTCCATAGGTTAACATCTTGTGAAGTGAAAAGCTGTGTTTGTAAGAAAGAAATCCATCATTAAGGCTAATTAAGATGATTAAAATATTCACTGGATAACATTCATTGGTGAGCAAGTGATGCAATCCTGCATTTCTCCAAATCTGATGAAGAAACAATCTTCAAGTCCATTGTATATTTGGGTGAACAATTCCTTTATATATGTAATAACAACCCCCTAAATCATTTGAAAGTTGATTTCAACAACTAAGTGATTAAAAGAAAAATCTTAGGCAAGCTTGATGTCTTGTCATAGCAGCAATCAAACATTCGAAGCTGTGAATAATAGGGTTTGGTCGTGAGTCAGCGATGCAGATCCTTCAGGTCTTTCTGGATGTGCCACAGCATGTCTGCGCTCTTCTTCAGCTGCGAGACCTCGTCGCTGGTCAGGCTCATGTTGACCACACTGCCCACTCCAGCGCTGTTCAGCACACACGGCAGGCTCAGGTACACCTCATCACCGATGCCATACATACCCTGAAACAAAAACATTAGCATTTTCATCATCATTTCAGTGCTGGAGATGTGAATTATAGTTGTGATGCGCTTCATAATTGTGTCACTATTATTAGCGCCCCTGTAACGTATTTTTGGAAACTCTCTTATGCAGTGTGTAATGTGAATGAAAACATCCTGCATGAAAAGTCCCTTGGACATTAAAAAGAAATATTAACATATTGCCTGCTCACTTCTGGGTCTTCTCATGTTGGAGCATTGAAAGCTCACAAACGCTGCTTTAAATGAAATTGACCAATCACCGGAGGAGTTCGGAAAAATTAATTGTTGAGAGAATAAAGTCAAAATAAATGCATGTTATAGGAAAATTCTAAGTGTTTTTGACCTTGCATGCATGTCAACTTGTTGTTGGGTCTCGAAAACCAAAATATGAACCTTTCATAAGCCATAATAGGGGCATTTAAATGGCAAGTGACAAATTGCAGTGATACAGGGTTTAATAACTCTCTCCTGTACAAAAAGGATGGAAATGATCAGTATCTTTGAGTTTTAAAGGTTTGTGTTAAAACATGAATTAAATTTTAAATTGAACTCACTATAAAAAATATTGACTATAGTAAAGCATGTGACAACTAGCCCCAGTCTGCTAGTTATAAGCAATCATGTTTCCACAAAATTAATTAATATATCTACCAAATTTGAATCCTTCTAATACTGATTTCCTATTATTATCAACGATTGAAGCAACAACTGACCCTATGCATTATGTGCAGAGTCCTGTACTGACCTTCACCATGGTGGAAACTGGATGGACTCGGTTGAGGTTCTTCATTATACTCTCGGTCAGGTCGGCCACACTCAGGCCGATGGCCCAGTTAGTGTAGCCTTTCAGTCGGATCACTTCATAGGCACTGCGGTGAACACACGTTCATTGGGAGTACTTTATGGAGTTGCTCAATGTTTTGATGTTTTTTACATGCAAAAATGAAGAGCATAACTAGACACCGCACTGAATAGTGTGTAAAATAGTCATGGGGCAATGTAGTTCAATACTGCAAACTCATTCACAAACTATTTGTAATAAATAACTGGAATAAAAGAGTAGCCCAATGGTACCTGTCCACGACTTTCTTGTGCGTTTCTCTCCAGTTCTCTCGGTCCGTGTCTTTACCGATATCTGGATTGAGTTTCTGCAGACTGACTCCTGCCACATTAGTGCCGCTCCAAACGGGAACTGCAGTGCAAACACACACACACACAGACAGACAGAACATGAGTGGTTGAACAATATGAAAGTTTGATGTTAACAGTTGTTTTTATATATATATATATATATATATACGTATATTTTTATTAATTACAATTTACCTATATTTCTAGAAATCAAAAGTAAAAACTATTTTATAATATTAATAAAAAAAAAAACATAATATTAATAAATGATTATTTATTATTATTATTATTATTATTATTATTATATACATAACTGCCTAAATATAATTTATGAATATGTAGTTAAATATTTATCTACATTAATAATAGGATAAGTATGGCAATGTTTATGTTATAATTTATATTAAATTATATTTAAATAATCTAAATATACATTCAAATTTTATACAATATTAAATATCGCCATGTTTTATTTTATTATGTATAATATTAATTATTATTTAATTATACATCTACTATTTTTGATTTATTATTTAAGTCTCTTTCTTAATTTATAATTTACTGTATATTTATATAATTTAATCACGCTTACATTTACAAGAATTTTCTCTATATTAAATTGAACTAAATAGTTTATTTTATACTATATAATTTACATAATGATAGTAAATAATTTATAATCATTGTTATAAATATTAATTCTATTTTACAAATAATAGTAATTATATTGTATTATGTATATTATTTAAATAATTGTTATTGTCATAAAACATCATCCAAATTATTTTTATAATATTTTTCAATTATTATTTAATATATGTTTATTAACAATTAGTATCTTTATATAATTGAATCCACACTATTTATTTATTTTATTAAAATTATTTAATAATACATTGAAATTATTATTTTACAAATAATTATGATCCGATGATGTATTACATTACTTTGAATCATTTATATTTTAATACACCATAATACTAATAATATTTTCACAGATTATTTTAAATACGCTTCATATTTTATTTTTTTATTTGTCAGCTATATTGAATGTTTTATATATTTGCCTGCTTCCTCACCGCTGGAGTCACCATGTTCTCCCAGAATCCATCCGTTGAAGCTGCTGGGGTGGATGCCCAACCTCTCGGCCATCAGATACCGGAAGCGAGCCGAGTCCAGGTTGGTCCCGCTGCCGATGACACGGTGTTTGGGCAAGCCACTCAGCTTCCAGGTCACGTATGTCAAGACATCCACTGCACGGGCAGAAAAACGATGTATTACCAGCAAATACAGGTGAAACGTATGCTACTGTGTGTTTATAGGGACCTGGGTTGGACACGACGATGAGGATGCAATTAGGACTGTATCTGACAATCTGCGGGATGATGTGTTTAAAGATGTTAACGTTTCTCTGCACCAGATTCAGTCTGCTCTCGCCCTCCTGCTGACGCACGCCTGCCGTCACCACCACGATACGAGAGTTAGCCGTCACCGAGTAATCTACAGGACAAAACCAGTTAAGTAGCGTAGAGTTACTATTAAATATATTTCAAATAGTCCTGTCCTACGATCTAGTTTTGACATCCATCAGGGCCGACCTTCTTTAGGGGCGTCAAACCCCATAATTCACTCTCTGATAACAAGTCTTTGAGGAGGTAAGTGCTACCTTTGCCTGAGACGATCTTGGGCGTCTTTAGGAAGAGGCTTCCGTGCTGCAGGTCCATCATCTCGCCCTTGAGTTTGTCCTCCATGACGTCCACCAGCGCCAGCTCATCCACCAGCTCCTGCAGACACACCAGAAACAGTTTCATCCCACAGCACAATAACCTGAGACCAACTTCTTGACAGAACACAGACTAGTTAACTTCGGTCGCTGAAACGGTCTGTTCTTGCCGGTGTGGCACCAAATCGAGCCCCCCCTTGAAATCTGGTCCCATTAGGACTCCGTAGTGTCTGATTACAATGACATGTTATGATAAATGCTGTTTGTTACTATGATAATTAATGTCTGTATTCATTAGATTATGTATCAGCTCCATAGCATACTTTATACAGGAATTTGAACTTTTCTACAAATTAATGATGCGTTAACTAATTCATGATTATCACATTTTCACTTAAAAAGGATATTATTACTCTTATTTATTAATTAAAAGTTATTCAAGTGTAAAACAATGACACTATTTATTTCATTATGTACTATTTAGTGCTATTTTTACATTAATATCTTTATTTATTTAGGAAATGGGATCACTCTGGGTCCTAAGTGGACCCGATTTCTCATGACACCCGGACAGCTTCTTTATGTTTACAGACGTGGGGCCGTGCTCGCATTTCCCCTACCGCCCAAATCAGAAAGCACGATTATAAGCAAACCGTTTTAAAGTAAGGTGACGCTTTTGAACACTGGCCTTCTCAAATATTGATTTGGGATAATTTTTAACCAAAAAAGGTTACGGACTGCAGCTTTAAACTGATTTATTTAGTTGTTTTTCACCCCGCTGTGCCGGCCGTGGTTCTTCACCTTTAGTCTAACTGGACAAAGGGATCAAAGGCACAGCTTAAATCTGCTGGAAAATGACCCACTGACTCACTGACATCATCAGTATGAGCAAAATGTTCATAACCTTGTGTACCATCAATAAATCAACAAGGAATATGTTTGTGCTGCGGACTCAAAGTCCGGAGAGTGTTGGTGGGTTCACGAGTGTCAGGATCAATAACGGCACGCAGCAGAACAGCCTGGAGTCGGTTGATCCTCACCCGCAGCAGGACGCTGACGGCACAGGCCATGCCCACCTGCCCCACTCCCACCACCGTCACCTTGTTCCTCGGAGGCTCGAGCGGCCCGCTAAACAGAGGAGTGATGAGCTTCTGCAGAACCGACGCCATGCTCAACACTACAGAGACACACACACAGCTCTTTAATATCTCATTAATCTCGCCCAGACAGCAATGGAGACGTTTTGCTCCATCTCAGAAGCTTCCAGTGATATTTCACACGTCTATCTATCCATCTATCTATCATTCAATCCGCATTTTATTTAACCTAGTTAAAAAGGAATTTATCATCTTCATTTAGTTTGACGAACTTAATGTCTAATAATAGAAATAAGAAATTATACAGATTACATTTACAACAGACCGAATGATATAAATAAATGAACATTAAAAATAACCTCTGCAATACACTGCTATACTCTTACTGTACAAAATCCATTTTATTTCTTCTCTTAAAATTAGAAGCAGAAAAAAACACAGACTGATACATACTATATATATAGTAGTCAAGATTTGAAGTGGATCAAAACATTTAATCGACGTTGTCCTAAGACAAAAAACACATTTAGAACAATTTTGATGAAAGTCTTTGATCCACTAAAAGCTGATTTCTGTAAATATATATATATATATAATGCATATGAAATATAAAGCAATGCCCATAGCTTTAAATTTGCATGCTGGGTTTTGGGTCCAATTTATATTTGTAAAGAATTTGAAAGTAAAATAAGAGGTTACTTTGTGGAGAAGCAAGCAAATCTCAACAGGACACAGTGAAGTCTGGCCCTGTCCTGTTCCTTTAACCACAATAAAGATCTCAAAACATCTCCAAGCAACATTTCCCAAAACACTGTTGTCAGTTTATACATCAACACAGACACAGCAATGGAGACAGAGCCTCACACGTCATAACACACAGAAAAACAGCAGACCTCACCTGCACACAGATGCCCGTCAGTCAATCACACTATAAGCATCAGAAGAAGAAATACGGTGCAGTGCAACGACCTGCTTCGGTTTATCTGCTGCAGCAGTGTTTTGATCAAGGTCACTTACAGGACACACCTCCAGAGATGTGGACAAACACATGTCCTGTCCTACATAACGTTACACTCACTCAGTAAACAGCACACAGACTCGCGTCCGTCTTACCGTGTCTGTAGAGGCTCTGCGCTCCCAGGAAGAGATGCCACCATGAGACGAGCATGGCAGGCGGTTATAGTCGGTTATCCGGGGCACTGCGGTGAGCTACAGCGAGCACAGTGCCATCTCAGCTCGGTGCCAGCCTCCGTCTGCAGACACACCGCTAATGAGGTTACTGTAATCCGCTGCCATCTGCTGCTCGCGCGCGCTAAAACAAGACTGGTTTAAAACAAACAGAGCAATTACTATATCTGACCCTGGAACACAAAACCAGTCATAAAGGGTTTTTTTTTTTTAAGTTGAGATTGCTCTCCGCTGCATGATTTGTAATGATATTTGAAATTATTTGAAAATCTGGAATTTGAGGGTGCAATAAGTAACTAAATAAAAATAAATAGAGAAATTCGCCTTGTCAGTTGTTAGCAATGCATGCTGCTCAGTTTTAGGGTAAATTACTTTTAAAAGTAATGCATTACAATATTGCGTTTCCCTAAAAAAAAAAAAAAGTTACTTAGTTAATTTTTATGGAAAGTAATGTGTTGCGGTATTTTTTAAATATGGGCAGATCTTGAGTGTTTGTTTTTAATATAAGAAGTTATATTTATAGCGAATGTAAAAGCACACCAGAAAGTGTCACGAATAAACCTCAGGCTGAAGAAAAAGTAAATTCACATATTTAAAGTAGAATACAGGAGAAAGTTCAATACTCAAAAAAAAAAAATAATAAAATCAAAGGTCAGCAGCAAAGACATTGGTTAATAAAATGAGATTAGATACATTTGTGTAATTTAATTATTGCAGGTTTGCATCATATTCTGAGTTTTGCATCATATTCTCACACACTGCACACAACTGGCATTACGTTTTTAAAAAAGTAACTCGTTTATATTATACTTCAAAATTAAAAAAGTGATGCGTTACTTCACTAGATAAAAGTAATTTTATTATGTAACTCACGTTACTTGTAATGCCTTACCAACACTGATACTTGACCCTGGAACACAAAACCAGTGGTAAGGGTCTTTAAAGATGAGATTAATAATTGAAGGCTGAACAAACACGCTTTCCACTGATGTATGGTTTGTTATGATAGGACAATATTTGAAACCATTTGAAAATCTGAAATGCAATTACTAAAAATAAAACTAGAGAATCTTGCCTTTACAGCTGTTAGCGATCCATGTTACCAATCAAAAAACTTATTTCGATATATTAATGGTAGGAAAATGATAATACATGATTTTATTTGTATTATATAGTCTTTGATGGTAGTTAACCCTAAACGCCAAGAAGCCGGAACCCGACTCGCTCACGAATGGAAGTCAGTGATTCGAACGAATTTGAAAAAAATTTGGATGACCAGCCAATATAAGTCTAGTCCAAGTAGTTTAAGCAACTTGCCAGGGTCTTATCTTGTTAGCCCCTTGTATATATATATATAGCCCTTTAGTTCCTTGAGTCTGCTCATAATTCTGTCATTTGTAAAACACTTAATTACGGTTAAAATCAGACTTTTACACAAATTGGTGAGTTGTACAGGTGGAGTAATTTTTACTGTCGAAGGTACTCTTCATTTGGAGACGTCCAAATCATAAAGATACTGCAGCACTTTCCTAAAATTCCTCTGCAATACCACTTCAGGCAGAGATTTCAAATGTTAACACAAAAAGAGTTAAATATGCAACCACCAAAAATACGGATTTGAAATACAAGCTCAAAGGAACTTTAAAAGCTTTGAAAACATGACACGAGACAGATCAGTTGTTGTGTATAATACCCAGGTAGCTCTTTATTGTACTACTGACAAAACAAATGTCAGAGGTTAAAACCAGACGGCATTCATTCATGTCACAAACCTTTATATATAGACTATTTAGACATGGAACTCCTCCGTGACAGGGGGGCGTCTTTCCTTCAGAGTCATGATGTCAGAGGTGGGCGGGGCTCAGGACAGACTTAAATATAGAAAACAGGAGGTGTGCGGCTGTGTCGAGGGGGAAGTGGCCGATCGCTCGATCGATCTCGCTGGCTGTTTACTCTGTGAGGCCGAGCTTCTTTTTGAGGGATTCGGGCATCTCGGGGGGAGGAGGGCGGGGCAGGCGGAAGTAGACCTTCACTGAGTCGTAGATGAACCACTGCAGGGCTGTCAGGGTACCGATCATGATGATACGGGCGACGAGTCCCTTCCACACACCTGAAAAACACCACACACACTCTTAAAATTGATTAAAGGTTAATTCAGGGGCATTCTGAATGGGCAAAAACTGATCGCTTGTCCGCTCTCCAGCTGTTCTGCCCTGGTGTTTTCCTGCGAGGGATCAGGGCAGAGAGGATTCTGGGTAAGCAGGTAGACTGATCTCACACGCCAATGACTCAAGCACCTCCAACTGTACAGCCGTAAAGCTGCTGGGAGCCTCCGGCCCGACCCTGCCACTCTCAGAGAGAGAAGACAGCAGAAGCGGAGCCGAAGAACTCCCCAGAGGTGGATCTAAGGAGCGTGTAGACAGATCCTCTTCATTAAGAAAAAAAAAAAAAAAAGCCAGAAGTCTCACCCTTCGGTCCAAGCTTCTTGAGCACTTGAGCGGCTGTGCTTCCCTTCTCTTTGTTCAACACGGACACGACGGAGTCAGCAGGGTGAGACACGATGGCGCAGAACACACCAGCTACAAAACACAAGAAAACAGGCATCACAACTCAGGTCTGTGAAAGTATAGTCCAGACACATTCTGTAAAAATTAGATTATAAATAATTGTTTTTACACAGCAATATAAATACAACCGTTTAAAATATAAATATATAAAATGTAATACAATTAAAGCATCAAAAAAGGAAAAACATTCTAATGTTGTAATATAAATCAATATTTGTACAATTATATTAGTATTAAAATCAAATCAATATTCTTAATACTAAACCAATTCAAATAAAATCAAACTTGCATATTACATGAAAATAAGTCAAACATTAAAGGGAGAATTGCTACTAATAATAATATTAGTGGTGTTAAACAGTTAATCACATCCAAATTAACAAGAGTTTACATAATGAGTGTGTACGGTGTATATTTATCATGTATATATGAGAGTGCATACACTGCATATTTTGAAAATGTTTACATTTATTTATGGGTATATATTTGTGTTATGTATATTTATGATTCTATTATTATAATAAACAAGGTCAGATTTAAATGAGCAAAGGCGATCCTCACCGATGTAACCAGCGACGAAGGTGACCACCAGTTGTTCGGGTTTGGAGCATTCGCTGCGGGGTTTGGGCACCACATACTTGTAGAGCAACTCAACGGTGCGCTCGAAGCAGGCAAACTTCATCATGGTGTAGGGGATCTGTCTCATCCACAGAGGAACCACACCTTTGTAGAACCTGCCAGTAGAGTCACAACATTTAGCACCATTTCAACAATCAACAGGTCAATCGCTTGTCCGCTCTCCAGCTGTTCTGCCCTGGTGTTTTCCTGCGAGGGATCAGGGCAGAGAGGATTCTGGGTAAGCAGGTAGACTGATCTCACACGCCAATGACTCAAGCACCTCCAACTGTACAGCCGTAAAGCTGCTGGGAGCCTCCGGCCCGACCCTGCCGCTCTCAGAGAGAGAAGACAACAGAAGCGGAGCCGAGGAACTCCCCAGAGGTGGATCTAAGGAGCGTGTTGAGCTCCACACAGGTTTAAAAAAAAAAAAAAAATAAAATAAATAAACCACAGGACACTCACGCCCAGAGTCCTTCCTCGGCGTACATCTTGGGGGCACATTCTCTCAGGGTGTTGGCATAGCCAGGCTGAGTCTGGATACGCACTTTACACGCCTCCATAGGGGCCAGAGCAATATCAGCGAAGAACTCAGCGCTGGCAGAAGCAGCCAGATACAACGAGGTTCTCCACATGTATGCGTTTTCCTGAGAAGGAAGGAAGAGCACATCAGCGAAGCAGAACTCACAATATTTACAGTTATTTGAACGGTGGAAAAGGTGGCATGGTATACTTCTTACAAATTAATATTTGTATTATAAGCTCAAATTATTTCAAAATACATTTATAATTTTTGGTTATATTGTAATTTTATATTCAGTTAATATAACATGCAAAAAACTAAATATAAATGAGAAATTGAACGCATGTTAATTACAAAAAAATAACAATTGATTATTTCTATATGAAGGCTAAAATTATTTTATAAGATTAATAAAACATTGTTATATTATTATTTCATGTATTAAATACAAGATTTTACAATATAAAAATTTTATTAATTTATTAAAACAAAAGTCCATCATACAAAACAAAATCATTTTATTTATATTCAATAAACTTATCTACCATATATAAAATGTTATAAAACATTTGTAAATACTAGCATTACCATTTATAAAATTTTAAGGAAGTTACAATGGAAATATTATAAACGTACCCCCAACAACACTTTAAATGTTTAATATATTTAATCAATTTTTGATTCACTGTGTAGAGTTCATTTATATTTATTCACTTTTTAAATGTCATACCAGCAGTATGGCTATTTTCATGAGGCTCTCTGTAATTGCATACCTTGTTTAACTTGTTCAAAGACATTCAGGTGATGCATCTGTTTCCCATTTACATTCAAAACAGTGCAACTCAAATGAAATGTTTCAGTCATTTTAGTTTGGCAAGTAAGGAATGATGGTGGTTCTTCATTTAATAAATACATAGTCAGGTCGTACGAGTTTTACACATGGAATATCAAGCAAATCAAGTCTGAGGGAGTTCAGCTCACCTCTCCTAGCAGGTCACCGTACAGGATCTTGAACACCTCGTAGAAGCCGAACTTGCAGAGTCCCTGCATGGAGTATCCGATGAAGGTGGGCGCCCAACCTTTGGCCAAGCCACGCATGCCATCCTCTTTGATCGTGACGGAGAACCCATTGAAGATGCTCTTGTATTTAACTGGATCCACCTGAACACAGCATTTGGTTTTTACAACGACAGTCAGCAGACAACCACAGAGGAACTTCACCAGGAACCGGCTGGATGTGAAGGAACACGGTTAATGGTTTCACTCCAAAAATGGCATTTACATGCTGCATTTCCAAAAAAATATTAATAAATCAAATTAAACCAAATGTTACTAGGATAACATCTGTGGTCGGGGGGGGTCACAAATCGATTTAAAACAATGGATCATTCAGGAATAATAGTTTATTCATTCTTCACTCACTATACTCTTTGTTCAATGAAACACAAGAGATTCATTTTTTATTATGTACCATGGAAAAGAGCAGCATGAACATTCTGCATAATATCTCCTTTTGGATTTCATTAGGGGTGTAAGAACACAAAAATACAATGTATTTTGGCTAGAAAGTATATGTATAAAGTATATTTCACCATCTATCTATCTGTCTTCATCTCTCTATTACTCAGTGATTAAAATTACACAAATTTTATAACTTTTATTCATAATATTAATTTATTATATAGACTTGTGCAATAATATACAAGTGTTTGACACATGTAAATTTAACATGTTAGTTCTGTCAAATATTTAATTGCATTCAAAATAAGTTTATTTGTACCATGTATATTTATAATGTACACACACGCATTTAAAAATTATATATGTAGATAAATACATTTAAATATTTAAATATTTAAATAAAGTTACACTTTGAAAATGCTTTTTCCTTTAATAAATACAAATGAAAAAAATACAAATTATAAATGTGAAAAATATTTTTTTTTGTATTTAAAAAATCTATTTGTATTAATTAAAAGTGATGTATCATGTTTTATATATATACACATACATGCACGCACACACACACACACGTAAACATTTATATTTTTATACAAATAATTAGTATGTATATTATTCTTACTTTAAAGTATTATGTAGACCGAATTGCATTGCATTGTTACACCCCTATGTTTCAGAGAAGAAAATGAGGTTCTGGAGGGAATTAGCGCCTCACAGGAATTTTTGGTTGCCGATTAGTCAAATCACTTCAAAAGTGTTAGTGACCCTTCGCCACTGATGTCATCTCAATGATGAAGGGAAGGGGAGTGAGTACAGACCTGGAGACGGCACTTGACCAAGTCGAGGGGCACGACAGCCGTGTGCGTGATACCACAGCTCAAGATGCCCCCGAACCCGCAGAGGGCGTAGTATTTGTTGGAGCCGAACTCACAGCTATCGCCCGACTCTGTGACGTGAGGGAACACAGGAACACACACACATGCTCATGCATCACAACACGACACTTAACATGCTGATGAGGGGTTGCACTGGGGTCAGCTCACACGGACACACTCGGGTGACTCTGGCTAACACACACACACACGGACCTGCAATCGGCACTTGACCAGGTCGAGGGGCACCACAGCCGTGTGTGTGGTGCCACAGCTGAGGATTCCTCCGAAGCCACAGAGGATGAAGTATTTCTGTGAGCCGAACTCACAGCTGTCTCCCTCTGAGGAGAAACACGGAGTCACATTCATCCACACGCAGTCTGAGACGCTTGCTCGGGGGTTAGTGGAAAACCGCCTCATTGGACTGTAAAGGCTGACTCTTCTACTGCCATTAGACCAGGTGCCAGACGTTTTTAATACATTAGATACAACGACTTTAAATATAAGCATCTGTGTCTGAGGAACCCCCATCCTAAGATCTAGAAGGCAGAGACTAGTTCATTTACTAGCTTAAAATATTGCATGTTAATATATTAAAATATTTGTTAAGTTCAAATTTAATATTTGCTGATTTAATGTGTGAAAAAAACACACAAAGCAGTATTTTAAAAATCTATTTGCATTATTTAAAAAGTAAAGCGTGCATCATGTTTATTCAGTTGAATATACTTGTTGAAATACACAATTTAGTATTATATTTATTATTTATTTACTGTTGTAAGCGACACAAACTCAAACTCAAGTCATATTCTGTTTTTGGGCGATATTCTAATTCATTTCTAGCAAACAATTAAAGCATTCCTACTAAAGCTGTATGGAGATGTAGTTATTATACAACACCGTAAGGGAGAGGCAATGATAAAACATGCAAAATCTATTAAAATATCCGATTAGATGTTGGGCGAGCCACTGAACGACACACGACACCGGCCCTTGGACGCGTTCCTCAAACTGAGGGCCAATCAGAACGCGACTTGTTGAGAGCTGGACGACTTCCTGCGTCAGGGAGCCAATCAGATCGCGCCTCATTGAGAACAGCGGTACACACGCAGGTCATGTGCAGAATAGGACGCTTTAAATAAAGAACATCATGTCCCCTGACCGGATCAATAACATTTTAACATAAGAGACACGTTTGCTAATATGTGGTGCCTTAATGTTATATGCGTTATAAAAGTTTACAACGCGTCCTTTGACTTTGTCCTTCATTGCCCTCCATGAACAAGGCCAGAAACTCACAGCAGCAACCTTAGCACACTAAAACGTCTATTTGATTAAAGAATCTATAAATGCGATAAATGCGGGAACTGGCAGGACTAAAGGGAACTTGCTAATAATCTAAACTACAGCTCGAGAGAATCTAACGTTAGTTAGCATAATGCTAACTAGCATTCTAACCTTTTATTCAACGTTCATAAGGTGTAATTTCCATCCTGAGCGCCGGGATATCCACATCAAGCATTAATAAAGCAATACATGTGATGGGTTAGGGTGCTTTACATAATTATACCCCCATCTGTACACATTAAAACTGCATTTAAAGCATGTAAATTGTGTTTTTTGGTCTCCTACTCATAGAAGCGTGTGGTGTATGTTGTTACCGGATGCCGCGGCGGCTGCGAGCCTGCGCTTCTGTACGGGAGCGTTTGTCTCCGGCTCCTCGACTTTCTGCAGCGAGAACAACGGGGCGCTGAAGGGGTTCGCCCGGGCCAGCTGGGTCAGCGTGGTCGGATACATGTCTGATGGTAGACCTGGATGAAAAATCAACACTGGTTAGGCACCGAGCACGTTTACAAACTGCGTCTTTTACGTACACGTCGAATAAAAAGTCGTTTGTCCTCCATGTCTCTCTCTTTCGTTATTTGAATCTATGGAGAGGTCAGCGGCGCGGCGCTCTTGAGTGAGACGGGGCGATAAAAATACCACTTTTAACACGATAAAAGGCCGTTATGTAAAGAAATCTCGCCAAACCATACTTCAAACTGTGTGTGAAAACTAAGAAAAGGGTTGTTAAGTTGGCGAAAGTCTTACTTTAGTGAAGTTGTCGCAAAATGGCGCCTCCGTCCTCTCCTCTACCGGCTGCGCATAGAGACCGAGCGGTGTGCGCGAGCGCCGGGAGCCTCAACCGGATAAAGGAAGCGGCTGCGTCACTGCAGGCCCCGCCCACTTTATCACAAACCCTACTATAGCGAAGTTTATGGGCCATGAATATTAATAAAGAATGCGATTTTTTTTCATTTATTTATTTAAAACAGCTTTTTCAGCGCAGAGGTATTAATAGTGCTATTAATAAGCAATGAGCTATGAACAGTGTCAGTAATTACTTTTACATTGTTTGCTAATTATTTTTTTTAAATGTGACATTATTAAACGTCCTCCTTTTCTAAGAAACTATTTTCATGTATCTTACTACTACTTCTGCTATTTTATATATATATATATATAAATTAAAACGACATATCAAACGCAATAATTTTTCTTTAACTCAATTTTATTTATTTTTTTTAGATTTGCCAATTAGATGAAATTATTTTTAAAATGTGAGATATGGTGTTACAAATTTCCCCTTTTCCAAAGAAAATATTTTTTTAAGTATATTACTACTACTGCTATAGCTATTTATTTAAAAAAAAATAAAACGACGTATCAAATACAGTAGTCCTGCCAACGCATCTATTTATTCATGCTACATAATTGTGTACTTTTAAACAAAGCTGGCACACTATAGGCTCCAAGAATGCAAAACAATTTAGTACTATTTATTATGATACTCATTTATCATTTTTACAAAAAAAAAAAATTCTATTATTATTATCTGTTATACACACACACACACACACACACTAATATTTCCAATTATTACCTCCTTTTAAGCTATTGATATTAATATAATAAGAAACCAATAATTACAGATCAGTTAAGACGTTCCGTCTCAGCCAATGAATTCGTCCAACTGGGTAACGTCACATTACGTAATTATTATTCACGCGCCAAGCCTTCGCCATAGTAGAACGGGGCGGGGCTTTTCCGGCGTACATTACGCAAGAGATTCCATGCAACTCAAAGTCACCGTCTGCTGTCTTTGTAGTGTGATTGAGGCATATTTACGTGCATGAATGTTGTAAAGCAAATTATTGCTAAATATGCTGTATATGTGTATATCTGAAGAGGACTGATTATATGAGTAGTTAGCTCAAATGTGCAATGGAGTGTCTGAAGGTCAAACCTCAAAGTAAAAATAACAGAAAACATTCCTGGGTAAATTTGTTGGAAACTGTGTGTGTGTGTCCCTAAACTGACCTTGCTGTAAATAAACTGCAAGGAAGGGTCACCTCTGGGATTTCAATGGTCTTCTTTTATTTCACACAAGAATTGTACCGAGTCAAAGATAAATAATTCATTCCACATGACCAGTTTTCCACAATTAGCTGCCTAAATACAAAGTGCAAACTGGACTTTTATCCCATTCGCTGCCTTCGACACAGCAGGAAAAAACTAAGATGTTCATTTGTGGATTCGCTATATCTACATTTTCACTCCATTTAAAAAAAAGTTTTGTTTTTTTTTATTTTAGAGAAGACATTAGAAAAATATTGCAGTTAAAAACTAAACAGAGTAGCAAAATATAAAAAGAAACCCCTGTAAATGAATTTGTCACAAATGTATTTCTCTGAATCAAATGAAGATAAACTCAGTAAATACATCCAGACTAGGTTTGTTTTTTTAAAAATCACAGCACAGAAATGAATTCATAGTTTAGTCAGACGAATGCCGGTGTTTGAGCAATAACAGACAGTCTGATTACAGTCAATAACAGGCATGTGTCGGTGGACTCAATTCTCATTACAGGTTTAAAAATCGGCTATAATGCCACATCACATTATGAAAACATCACAAACACATTTAACAAGCCGCCAGAGTATATTAAAAAGAAAAAGAAAAACAACAGACTGCCTCTCACCAGAAGTGAAGCGTTACTCTCTACATGAGACTTTCATAAGATCACATTTTCTTTCAAGCTCTGGATAGAAAAATAAATATTGATCCATATGTCTAGTGCTAAACCAAACATTATCTGAGGTGGTAGTTCAGCAGTTTGAAAATTGCAATGCTACAAATCATCAAAAACAAATGCTACTGGGTCAATCTCACGAAAACCGTCAAGAATATGCAGAAGTCATATTTCAAATACCAATTAGAAAAAAAAGTCACATTTCACCACAAAATCAACATTATTTATTATTGTAAATACTTTTAATTAAGCACTCAATTTTCATTACTGTAATGCAAAAAAACCCATTTTGGACCGTTTATGCACATTTTTTAAAAAATCAATAATTAAATATGCATATAGTTTTAAAAATCTGATTGCTATCATTTTTCCCCATTACAGTAATGACATGTTTACAGTACGCTGTTGTTGGTTTTTTTTGCATTATGGTAATGCATAATATTTATTACAATGACTTTTTTTTTTTTTTTTTTGCATTACAGTATTGTGATTTTTTTGCATTACACACACAATGAGATTTTTCACATTACGGTAATGAGAAAAATAAAATGTTTTGCATTATGCATTGTATACACTGTAGTCAACATTTAAAGTGGATTAAAACAGTTCCATCAAACAAAAACGCATTTTGGTTTTAGCTTTTAGGACAACTGTGATTAAAGGTTGATCCACTTCAATTGTTGACTAATGTATGTACGTATATATATATATATATATATATATATGAATACATACTTTTTTATGGTGAAACATGATCCACATAATTTCTGAGAGATTCACCCTATCATGCTAGAACTATTTTCTCAGTCTTGTCTCATAATAGCGACACTTCATAAATTCAGATTCAGCCGTGCTAAAATAAAAACCTCATGATTTTTCAGGAAAACGTTTCAGCTATCAAATAAACCATTTTCGCAAACATTCAGCTTTAGGCTCTTCCTTCGAGCCCCGATGCGTTAAAACCAAATTGTGCTTGTGTTGGCACGTAACCTCTCGCTGTGATGCCACCGAGCAGAGAATGATCACTATGAACCACTACACTTCTCTACGTCGTCTCGAATGCTACAAAACGATAAAATCACAAAGCAAGATCAAAACACACAGAGTTAAAGACTACTTGAAACACGAGTCTATTCAGATGTGACTGCTAGGTCAAACTGCATTAACCAGAACCCCTCCCTCCCCGAACCCTGCTGGCGCGTCGCTCCGTAAAGCACTAGAAAAACAGTCTGACAGTAGATGCATGCTGAAGCTGCTTGAAGGAGCCACTCATTTGCCCTCTCCGCCCTCGGCTGGGCTTTCCAGGCTGATGTAATTGACGATGGGCGTGATGACATTGTCCTGGATATAGAGCTGGCTGGCGCTGATCTGCTCAGCGGTGACGTTCTGGAAGGCGTAATACAGAGATGCTGCCAGTGTGATGATGACCAGAAGCTTCAACCAGAAAGCAAACCAGCGGCGGGGTCTAGGACGGGCGGCCGGAGCTGCGCTGCGAACGTCCATGACGGAGGACTTGGTCACTGTGTAAGTGTTCTGCTGTTGGAGAGGCTCCTCGGACCAGAGGTTCAGCGGCTTCACCGGACGGCCAGCTGCACCGTGGATCGGCCTCCGACACGTGGCCCTGTTCAGACACAGTTTAATTAAAGAACTGATAACACAGCCCTGCAACATGCCAAAATACCTAATATTAAAGAATCACTCTGCTTTTTAAAAAAAATGCTAATTTTCTAACTCCTCTAGAGTTGAGTTTTACCGTTTCTGAATCCATTCAGACGATCTCTGGGTCTAACGGTAGCACTTTTAGCTTAGCATAGATCATTGAATCAGATTAGACCGTTAGCATCACGCTCAAAAATAGCCAAAGGTTATATTTTTTTCCCACATGTAAAAATGTACTCTTCTGTAGTTAAATTGTGTACCAAGACAGATGGAAAATGATAGGCTGATATAGCTAAGGAACTATACTCTGATTCCGGCGTTATAATAAAAAAGCAAATATTAAAAGCAGGACAGTACATTAAAATATGTTTGAAAGAAAGTTTTATATAATCTGTGTGACATCTGGTGCATACCACTAGTTTTAAAAGTTTTAAAATTTCCAGATGCATTTCTTGTTATATTATTTGTACTTGTATCCCACTCTTCTTGCCACTTATTTAATCTAGAACGATTAATGTCAAAGGGAGGAACTTGACTAAAAAAAGAATGAAGATTCATAGCTTTGATGCACCCCATAAAAGAAGAAATGCAGTCAAATTTGTAAAAACAAACAACTCAAAAACCCTCACTATTTTTAAATCAGCACCCCAGACATAGTAAGACAGATGTATTTGATTCCATCAACAAATATGTGACAGGTCATACTTCAGGCATTAATGGAAGCAGCATCTACTCACGTTATTCCGGTTGGTGTGGCAGGTTCATTGGGGAATATTTCCTTTAAAATATCTCCTCCATCCACAGCAGTCTCCTCCACCTGCTGCCGAATAGAAGAAAACTCAACTATTACGGAGCACAGCAGCATTAATTAACACTCTACCATGATGGGTTTTTTATATTTTGGTTCTTTACTTTAGTGCGCTGCCTGCTGCTGGTCCTGGTGGTGACCGGGGTCTTTCCTCTGCTCCGGACCGGCTTACTCACAACAGGAACTGGCTCAGGTACAGGATCAACTTCTGCTCATCAAATACAGAGCAAAAACGATTAAACAGAGACCTACTATAACCATAAATATTTAACTGCCAGTCATTATTTCGTATTCTAGTGCAACTCTTTTTAATCTTTAGCAACTTCAGCTGGACTAATTAAACGTTTACATTTGATAAAGAAACTGTGCATGTCTGGACGACTCGGATCACATCCAAAGTCTGATAGGTTAGTAAATGAATAACACACCTCTCCTCAATGTCTTTTTCAAACTGTTAACGTCATAAAGCATGAAGCTGATCTACTTCACAGTGCATGAGCTGATATACATTGAAGTGCAAAATGTCTTATTAATACTATATTAAGTATACAACTATATTTACGTGGTTGGAGTTAAAATGTAGGAATAAATCAATATAAAATCTTCTCTTGGCAAAATATTAATAATTATTATTATATTATCTCATATATTATTTTTAGCAACGTTCTGTTTTATATTCCAAACCAACCTATACAACACATTTATTTTCAACCATGCAAAGGCAAACAAATATATGTGCCAATTTAAGTTTAATTTTCACTTTTTTGTGATTTGTTAAATGTTTGGCATTTCTAATAATTTCTAATTCATCATGTATACAAATATTCTATATAATTTGTGATGCAACAATAAAATTAAATGTAATTGTGTTTTTTTTCTTCCCTTTTTTATCAACAATGCAGTTTTGAGCTTGTGCGACTTTTACTGAGTAACGACTTGTTTACTTAAAAGTGCAAATGCACAAAGCTTGTTTCAGTACCGATCACCCCTGTTTTACCTTCTTCTTTGTCGCTGTAATGATCTTCGCCTGAATGCGTGTTGCCATTCTGGTTTCCATCTGCTTTGATGGTGACGGCCTCTGGGATGGGGGTCTCTGGTTCAGGCAGGCTGCTCTCCACCGGCGGCTGCTCCAGGAACTGCTGAAGCTTCTTCTCGTACACCTTACGTGTAGAGGCTGTGATGCACACAGAAAGAAAACAATCATACCTTCACAAATCTACAGATGTAGGACACTCTTAGTG
This sequence comes from Enteromius afrohamiltoni, assembly GCA_034779775.1. Taxonomy (NCBI): domain Eukaryota; kingdom Metazoa; phylum Chordata; class Actinopteri; order Cypriniformes; family Cyprinidae; genus Enteromius; species Enteromius afrohamiltoni. The sequence continues at coordinate 2,213,916 of JAUYWG010000066.1, read as the reverse complement.
GGCAAGAAATATTCACAAACACAATCTGACTGTAAAAAACTGTGACACTCACCAACAATTGGCCCTGAATGGACTCCATACTTCATGAGCTGAACCTTCAACTCTTCATCAGTCAGGCCAGAGATGTCGTTCTCCTCCGGCCGAACTCTGTCTGTCTTTCTCGTGGCTTTCTAATGATTTAATGATCATGAAAAGAAAAATGCATGCAATAATTTTTATTTTCTTCCATTTCTGCATACTGAGAAATTCACAGAAAAACTTCTTAGTGTATAAAATGTTTTTTAAATTGACTTAAGTCAAAATAAATATCAATTAAGTGCTATTTTATATAAAGTTTAAAAAGACGAAATCCTGTTTTATTGTGTTAGGATTAGTGGAATTATTGTACATTTATTAAATTACTATAAATAAAAGAACAAGGGGGGAAAAAATTTATACATTATATATATATATATATATATATATAAAATAAAGATATGAATTTAACTTAAAATTGGCTGTAAATAAAAATAAATTATAAAAAATCCACGTAAAGATAATTATTATTATATTTTAAGTAATAACTGATTATATACTTATTAAAAAATATGTTTTTTGAATAGTGTGTCTAAAAAAAAGGTATCACTATAATAATAATGAGCACATTTCACTTAATCAGTTATAAAACAATTTTTCAATAAGCTTAATCCATGCTTGCATAGTAAGCTTAAAAATCTAATTATCATCATGATAATTATAAGCATCCTCATAAGAATTTCTTTCTACTTTTTAAGACAAACCATTAAAACAAAGAATTATATACGCATTAATACTGATAATAATGACAATATTTGAATACAAAACGTTTAATTGCTGATACTTATTCCAGAAAATATGATAACTGCTACAAAATACACGCCCCATTATGTTCAAATGGTTTGTCTCAAAGTATAAATTATCATCATAATTCTAAATACAACTACTTTATTTCACATAAGCAGATATTTCATAAAACTATTACTTTTTCTAATAAAACATACATTTTCGTACTTCACGTAATAATTACTTTATAATTAACGTTATTATGCATCAATTACTGGTGGCCCTCCAGTATCAAACGACTTCTCCCACACATCTACGAGGTGAAGCAGAGCATGCTGCTCAGTGTGGAGGACTCACCTTCCCCGAGCGGCTCCGGTTGGACAGCAGCGGCGCTGTCGCCTCCTCGTCGCTGGAGAAAGTGTCTGGAGCGGGAGCGGAGATGTTCTTCTTGTTGAGCACCGTCAGGTTCTTCAGATACAGCTGAACATACACGTCTTTCTTGCTGTCTGCGCTGGGAAGAGGCACGTTATTGGCCAGTAATTCGCTCTTCAGTTTCTCTTTCGTGAGCAGCGCCGGATCCTCGTGAAATTGCGCCATGCTTGAGCGATATAAAACACGGGTTATTACTAACAAAACGCAAGCACAGTTATTTCCTTTTCCGTTTAAAAGCGAAGCGGTGTGTTTTTGTAAGTGCCCGAAGGAGAGTAAATGAAAATAAAAGCGCGCGAGTCTTGTCTCGCGTTGTTGACACCCGTCAAACCGGCTCGCGCCTTCCGTTTGAATGGATTTTACGACAAACACAGCTATCCGTTACATCCAAAAAAATATTTTTTGGAAGATTGTACATCGAAGCTTGCGGTTAAATAAAAACAGCGCTGCTAAAACGCGTAAACTAACCGTTTTGCGAAACGCGGATAAAAGTAGAAATAGCTCGACGGATCGGTGCGCGCCCGCCTAGGAACTGGCACTGTGGAACAAAGCTCAACGCTCATTGGTCGAATGGGTTAAGTAAGGCGTTCTACAATTGGTTGACGCGGAAGAGTGACAGACGCTGGCCCAAAACAAAGAGGCCGACACCGTGCGACAGCTGCGGCTGCAACACGCATACTTTTATTTTTTTTGGCAGGTTTCTTCACAATAAACCATAGTTTTATGTGCAAAATAATGAGAAAAGATCACTATGAGTTCAGTTAAACAGAAAAAAGGTAAAGCTAGGGATTTTTATTTAATTATTTGATAACAATGCAAAGTGGGGGAGGGGTATGTTATAATTTACTAGTAAATATCACGGTGCATGATTAATATTTCGTATTATGGTTTTAAAAATCGTGGTATTACCACAATACTGACTGATGTAATCACATGCTTTAACCTGGTAAACGCCTATAATTTCACATTTGATAAATTAATTTGTGAGGGATCTAAATGATCAACATTAAAAGTTTTACTTGTGTCACTTGTGAGTTGTGACTAATACTTTAAGTGAATGATCTAACAGTATAATTGTAAAAATGTCCACTTTCAGGTTGTGTGTGTGTTTTTAGTTAGACAAATTAAAAATAGGATTTTTTTGTAGTTTATTCATGATTAATTGCAGAGAAAACAATGACTTGATTATTTTAAATTGAATAACCGCACTAATATTTATGCTAATATATTTTAGAGTTGAGGAAAGGAATGTATTACCTGCCTTGCCTTACTTCCTAAAAATTTAACTAATTACATTATTTAAAGAAAGTACTGTTCAACATTACTTTTGCGTTGAAATTAAAATCAGATCAGGTTTTTAATAGAAACAGTTGCATTTTAGCATATTATTAGTACTTATAAGCATATATTTATATTACCACATTCCACATACCTAACCCTAACCAATATCTAAACTTAAAAACTACCTTAATTAATATGCAGCAAATTAGTAGTTTACTAATCAGAAGTTTGAATATCAATCAGTTTCTAATTGCAATAAATCATGCTGCCTCAAAACGTTGAAATGCAAAATTGCACATGGTAAAAATCAATCGTTATATCGTGTCATTATAAGTTAATGTGTAAGTTCTTACTGAGTAAGTAAATACAGAGCAAGTACAGCATAGCATCCTAAAGATGGCAGCATAAGCCTTATTAGACTAGCGGGCTCTACTGTAGGACAGACGCATAAGGTCAAACAGACTGTATTTAGCAGCAAATCCGGTACAAATCTGTTCTTGTGGTATGACACACACAGAGAAGGGCACTGAAAAGCAAACACAGATGAAATGCACATGTAAGGCCACTAATAATGTCAGTGAGAATGTACATATTGATTTTGAGATTTCACGTGCTTAAGAAAAGCCTTAAAGTGGATTGGATTGGATTTATTTTTTTTGTAATGCACATGCTTGATCCTATTGCCAAGATGTTGTTCTAAAGAAATAACAGGTTCTTTGTGTTCTTTACCTTGCTCTGCATCTAAAATTACTTTCTTTTTCCACTGACACCAGCAAGCCCTAATTGTTGATTCCCTCTCAACCAACCATGCAATCAGCAAACAAAAATTTTGTTTTTTTGCATTATTAAATCTTTAATGGCATTCAGTAAGCTGTAAGACTTTGACACAATAAGGCTTAAAGGAATAGTTCAGCTAAGATAAACGGCTAATAAAAACCACCCCAGTCCATCATTAAGATCTTTTTAACTTTAAAACACCGTAATAATGCTTCCTCCATGGAAAAAGTCTATTTCAGTTGTCCTCTCGTATCAAAATCCACCAACATATTTGATCAGAACTGTTTTTTTGCATGTAAAAGGTGCTTAATCTGTGAATATCTTCTCTTGAATCAAACAAACTGGAGAATGTAACATTATGGATAGAGATTTCAATGGTTTCCTTGTCTTACGGATGAATTTGTTTTTTACAAACACGCATCTTTTCACTTCTCAAGACTTTAATTGCTGGACGGGAGTGATGTGGATTACTCGTGGATCATTGTGATCTGTTTTTATCAGCTGTTTGGACTCTCATTCTGACAGCACCAATTGGTGAGCAAGTGACGTAATGCTGCGTTTCTCCAAATCTGATGAAGAAACAAACTCATCCACATCTTGGATGGCCTGAGGCTGAGTAAATGTTCAGCAAATTTCTTTAAAATACAGTGGCCCCTTCAAGAGTTTCCAATCAATCTTTTTTTATTCTTTGTCCAAATATCTCTTGGACTGATCTGGGCTACATTCCACTCATCTCAGATTCACGGCCTCCACACGCGTATTGAACCTGAGCTTGTGTGCGGGTGTGGATGTAGGTGTTGGTTTTGACCACTGTCTGGTCTTCCAGGATTCCAGCTCGGTGTGGTTTTAGGGCACCCTGGATCTCCGTCGTGGGAGCTGGTGATTTCGCGCCGCGCTTATGTTTCTGGGATATAGCTGAATTATGGCAACGGTGCCCAAAACCACACAGATTTTAACGCTTAATCTTCAGTTAAAGCTTTCCAAGAGATGTCTGCCAGTGAAAAGCAGAGAGGGAAACTTTGAAAATGTTGAGCTCTTAAGAAACACCCTTTCTGTCTTTATTGTATTTCATTTATACAGAAAACATTCCTCCGGCCAAGCACCACATAAAAGTGTCTTTTAAAGCATAACAGTGGTGCCCTCAGGAAAGGGATCTGAGAGAAACTAAGCAATTATCAACATCGGGGTGTATAAAAGTGGTTTTGAAAAAGGAATGCAGGGTAAACTGTAGCAGGGTGATGACATGTTCAAACGTATAAACTGTCCAAGCGTGTACGTTTTCCAAATCCAACAATCTTCGAATTATATTTATTGTACATTTTTGTTTAATGATGGAATATGAGAATGCTTATGCATTGTGAACGTTGCCTCTGCAAGATGGCAGTCATATTTTAAGGTGTCTGTTTAATGTCAACATGTTATAAGGTTTCAATGAGCAAAATATGATTATATTGGAGCGCAGTGTCTTTTTATAAACTTTACATTGGCAGTGGTTCGAGAGCATCCTGACAACAAGAACTGAATGCAGTAAAATTCCCAAAAAGTTGCATAAAATGACAATTAAACGCACCTAGTCCAAGTACACACTGAGAGACTGTACACTCCAGTGCCTTTCAACATGAAGCTTAACCCGTCCATCACACAACCAATGTCAGCATATGTGAAAACTGAAATTTTCATATGGTTTGTGGTTTATAACCATATTTTAACATAAAATGCCTTCTCAATGAATTATTTGAGAGGTACTTTCAAAATAATCTTTAAGTTGAAGTGTGTGATTTTTCTATGTTAATATGCAGTGACAACTATAAGTAAGCCATTTTGCAAAAAAAAAAAGTTTAAACAGTGTGGCGCTTTCAAAACATTAGTCTGTTTACTTGAGCATCTCGTCCATTTCATCACAGAAACCCTGACTCGACCAATGCTGAGGTGGACTATCAGTTTGTTCGTTTGGAAAATAGGAGCCGTGCATGACAATTATATACAAACAGTTGCAATAAAATCAACTGCAATTAAACTCAGTAGAGATATGAGAGATTAAACAACAAAAGATGATATAAAGCCCAAATGTACATAGATGATATAAAAAAAAAAAACATGTGCTTTGGTCCTGACCCAACCGAGACTTGCCACTGTAAATGCATCCACAGACATACTGCTGTGAACATGTAGGATATATTGCTGCTGTAACCATAACAAATGAGAAATAACCATATAAGCATATATATCCATCCATCCATCCATCCATCCATCTTCTTCCGCTTATTCGGGACCGGGTTGCGGGGGCAGCAATCTAATCAGGGACGCCCAGACTTCCCTCTCCCCAGACACTTCCGCCAGCTCTTCCGGGGGAACACCGAGGCGTTCCCAGGCCAGCCGAGAGACATAGTCCCTCCAGCGTGTCCTAGGTCATCCCCG
>JAUYWG010000066.1:2196458-2208110 GCA_034779775.1 Enteromius afrohamiltoni | reverse complement strand
AAATATTATGGTCTGATTAGTGGACATGCTGTAACTTTTGTTTATTCTTCCATCATGATTGACAGCCAGGTTTGTCTATTTTTTGGCAAAGAAATCAACATAAGTATTTTCTACCATTATTGAAAAATATACAGTCAACTACAAATGCTATTTGCAGACAGAGCAAACCAGAAAAATAACATGTTTGATGATAATTTCCCTTTGCCAATTTTTTACAGTAGCCAAATAAGTCGAATGGAAAAATAAACCAAGCACAGGTTCTGAAAAACAAATACTGTATTGACATTTGTCTAAGGACATATGTACATCCCTAAAATAAAAGGACACCTCTTGCCCTTTAACTGAGACCTTGGAACGCGTGGAAAACGCGAGGCGTGTCGCTTCCTCCACCAATTTTAAAGCGAGTGCGCGCTCGCGCTTCTGTACTAGCGTCTGCAACCAGGCAACCATGAAGGAGCTGTCAGTGCTTTGAATTTTAAACTGCGCGGCTCTATTGAAAATAAAGAGCTTGCGCACGCAAATTGCGCTGCATGTAAACAGCCCGGCGACACATCGCGGATTGTCCCACAGGAAGAAATAGCGCCGTGGATGGCGCGCACGGTCTACAAATGCGGGACGCTCAGCTTTCACGATTTGAAGTGGCTCAAATCCACTTCATATTATATAAGTTTTAAATAACCAATAAATACCATCCAAGACTGATTTTTTCAAGACCCCCCCACCCCCTCAAAAAAATTCTCATCGGATCTACACGATTCACATGGGTCACCTGTTTTGGCTTTAAAATGGCGAATTTCGCCGAAAGGTGAGGGATTTTCATGCCTGTTAAATGTTAAAAGAATAGTTCACCCAAAAAGATTCTGTCCTAATTTTTTCACCCTTAAGTAATTCCAAACCTTTATGAATTTCTTTGCTCTGCTGAACAGAAAGTACAATATTTTGAAAAAAAGTTTGTAAACAAGCTGTTTTGGGTCACCATTGACGTCTAGTATGAAAAAACTATGGTTGTCAATAATGACCCTAAACAGGCTGTTTACTTTATTTTTTACAATATCTTCCTTTCGGCAGAAGGGTTAAGGTAAGTAAATGATGACAGAATATTTATTTTTGGGTGAACTATTCCTTTAAACAACAAGCTTATTTGCTGCTGAGGTGAAAATGAATCAATCAGCATCACCATATGAGTAACAATGTAATTACTTCTGATTGAGTTAGAACTACAGGCCTGCGCCATCTAGAGTTTCATGACAGAACTTTGTATTTAAGGACACTTTACAAGCAGCGTCTCAAAGGTTTGTATTCATGGCTAATTAGAATCAGGCCCTTGGTGTGGCGCTAGATGGAGAGGCAGCTTTTCACAAGCGCTGAATGGATTTGTCCTGGCTTGGAAAAACCTAGTATAGTATATTTCCCCTGTTGACAGTCCAAACTGCGCTTATAGGACACACACCTCGATGTCAACTCTCACTACAGAGAAAGTGAGACTCCTTTTCCCGAAGCCTGCCAGTCCACTCTTTATGAACGGCTTGCCAAACAAGTTCTCCATTTATTTGTTCAATTATTATGTGAATTTTTGCTGTTTTGTTTGGCTGCCATTGACGGAGGTCAGCTCGTGTCAATACTGGGTTGTGCTCAAAGGCAATATGAACTGTCAGGTGTTTTTATGAGGCCTTGAGTGAGCACAAGGGCGAAGTCGCCACCCACGCCCACCTACTGTGTGCAGGCTGGACGTTTTCCACTCAGCCAATCCATGGGGGCCGTCTGGTCAGATGACCATGTATATTGTGACTTCCCCATGTTAGCACAGGAATTCCACCTTAAGGATCCTATTTAGGCGGCCTGAGACAAAGAACCGGTGAATTATGCCAAGCACAATTACCCAAGCACCTGAAGAGAAATCCACCTACTGTCCCAATGCACAGGTCTGGCCCACACAGGGAAGTTAACATGAATTGAGTTTGGCTAGGTGTTTCAATACTCCATTATTACAGAAATAATCCTCAATATTACAATTGCTTAGTATAACTGTACTTAATGAAAGCCAATTTCTACACATTTACACTCTATAATGTTTCTTTACAGACATTTATTGTTCCATACAGAACATGTAGCATCAATGGACCCTGATTTTAAAGGGTTAGACCAAGGTTATAATAGTTTTGGATTTTTCATCAGTTTTAGTTTTAATTCTTTTTGACTTTTTGTTTTCAAATTCAGTTAGTTTTAATTAGTCTTTAGAGGCAGATTTGATAGTTTTTATATTTTGAAATTTCTTAGTTTTAGTTTAGTTTTTATTAGTTTTTTCTTTTGTAAATTAGGATATGTCAGGTGCATGAATCAAACTCACCAGAATAAGTATTGTATAATAAAAAACTATAATATAACTGTTTTCACTGATATATTTAATGATTTCTGTTGCCCAAAAAATGGAATGAACAAGAAATAGTGACTGAAGTGCACCCCATTATTAGGCCTACTGACCTAGCTTTACTGATGAGATGCGCATAATATATCGATCGATATATATATCGCCCAGCCCTAAGACTCACAATCAAAGAAATCCCAAATAGGACTCTTTCTTTTGAGGCAAAACATAAGGGGCCAGTTGCACGTAGACGTAAAAAGGCTGGGTGTAAGCCCTACGCTGGACTTTGCAACTTCCAGCTTTACGATAAATATTTAGACCTGTTGCACCAACTAAAACTATGATCAGGTTCAGCCACGCCCAGCACAGAAGATGCGCGTCCTCACACCTGAGACGAGCTCGCGCTTCAACAAGTGAAACCACCATGCCATATGATTTCAGTCCGTTTTTCTATCTGGAGTCTCCCTATATGCTCCATGACAGATTTCTTAAAACATAAAAAATGGCGGCGCCAGGTCAATTTTTGTTTTTTGTATTAAGCCCATAAAATCACAATGTTATGTTGTAAAAGTAGACTCTTTACAGTTCAGAATGATGTATTTAATGATGACATTTAAATTGACAGCGTAAGCTATTTTGTTTCAGAAAAAATGCAAGTGATTGCGTCCTGCTCAACGCACTTGAGCCTCTCCGCACAGACTTATCCCACATTTATTATTATAGCGCATTTTTAACATCTAAATATTGTTATACCCTTGAACTGTTTTAGTAGGTTTATTTATAGTTTTATTTTAGACAAGCCGTGATGGTTTGAGAAGCCTAAAACATAGTTTATGATCAGCTCACTGTCTGCAGCCTACTTTAAAAAACAAAAACTTATATTTAACGAACAAAAAATACCCCAAACATTTTTCTAAATTAACTTTCTAAAAATCGAAATGAAATATAATAATTATGTCATTACACACAAAACTGAACTATTTTAATAGCCAGCTGCAGACTTTCTTTGCGAGCAGATTACTGGCCTCCCCACCTTTTTTTCCACGTAAATGCGGGCGCCGCCATTTTCGAACTATAGTGTGTTATATTTCTGGTAAAGTGCTTCCGCTAGTAGTAGTTCTATTGAGATTCCGTAGTTTTGTGTTTACTTTGTTGAGTTTCTAGGGCAGGTTACTTTTAATATGGACCATAGAAATACTGGCGTACTTTGTGCTCCCACGACATCGCTCTACATGTTCCTTACCTACCGGCTACTGAAACAGAAGTCTAACACATTATAAGGAAATAAGTCATCGTTTTTACTTCTGCGTTGCAAAATAATGTGGGTAAAACAGCCTCTTATCGTTTTGTTTTGGTATTGCATCACTCTAATTTTTCAAACAGAGTTTAGGACGATGTATGTAACTACAATCATTAGCGTTGATTAGCTTGTAAAGCCTTGTAGTCTCTTGTAAAAGGCTCAAGGCGACCGCAAACTGGCAGCAGCGACGTCTGTGTCTGTACCATTCCTATCGATGACAGCGTATAATCTCCCTGCACTCAAAGTTATAAATTTCGTATCTCTGATAAAACATGATTTTGGGGAAAGGTTGTGTCAATGTTGGTAAACAACGGCATATGATAGCAATATAAGGTATAATACCAACTTTCACCATACAGTGTTTAATAACTCAAAAAAATTAGTAAAAGTTTTTTCTTTTTTTGAAAAATAATGGTTTTGGAGATGGAGGTGGCCAACACCGAGCTTCGTGATTGTCTGCTTTAATGATGAACAAACAGACATAAATCCTAAAAACGAATAAAGTGTATTTTAAAATGTATTTCGTATTTTAATTACTTTTAATAAATATGTATTGTTACATGTGTAATAAAGTTTGTAAATTATATTTCTAATCAAAATAACTATTTAATATATGTCACTGAAATGCAGTGTTATTTATGATTAAGTGGAAAATATATTATGTGCGGACCGTACACACGTATTTTGAAATGCAGCCTCCTTCTAGGTCATAATAAGACGTCATTATCATGTGACTAATAGACAGCGCTGACATATCCGGAAAGAGAAAATGATGTATGCATCGCGCGTGGACCTCTCTGAAACCTTCTTTCCGTGAAAATGGGTGTGGCCATTTGTAAATGTTATGGGACTAGCTTCTAGCCTCATCTGCGTCCAGCTATTTCTAGCTGCTTGATACTGAAAAGTGGTTTGTAACACACTGGTTTGTAGTGCAAGCAGTCGTTGTTCTTTACATCACTTCCACATAGCAGCTAATGAGCCAGAAGTCTCACCCAAATAGGCTTACTTTCACTTTGAAGAATAAGCTGGATAATTCACACTGTTTAAAACCAATAGGCCTCCACTAAAAATAATGGCAAAACAGAGGGCTATTTTTATGTTATTTTTCCAATTTCACCGGCAGGCCAGACAAACTCTAAAAGTGCAGCATGTTTAACCCTGCGTCGTCGCATTTTATGTTATATTACATCACAGGAAGCACAATCGCAAGGAACGGCCTGCGACGAGACACAGCGGGTCTCTCAGACCATTCCTGTCCCTCACTGAACCCTCTCGCTCTGGAAACTTAAACAGCTTTTTAAGAATGAGGAGGGTTTTTCAGTTTGTTGCTAAATTTAGCTTGGCCCTGTGCAGGCAGCAGGTTCCTGAGCCATTTTCAACAAAGATGAGCCGTAGCCCTTGCCCAGTGCCAGCGGGTGGTGACTGCCGGTGGTCTGCTGTTCTCTTATGCACTAGCTTTTAAGTAAACATGGCAATTCTGCGGTCGCCAGCAAAAGGCCTTACTGTGTGGCAGCACACACAGCCCTGGTGTGCCTTCTCCTAAACCCCCCCAACACACCTTCAGCTCACTGGACTGAGGTCAACGGCCATCGAGACCCATGATGTATGAGCCCCCAAAATCCGATGAAGCCCCTCAGCAGTTCACCGCCCAGTCCTGCTCGCACTTTTTCACGTCTCACTGATCTGCCCCATCGCATGGGGTTCTGGGAGACGCATGGGCCTTTAGAAGGACACCTCCCATTCACCTCCATTATGCAGTAAATATTTGTATATTTTATGTATGGCTGGATGGCGGAGGGCTAAACAAACCAAGCGTTTACTGGAAGGGCTTTCCCTCCAGACGATTAGATAAAATCGAAACATGTTTGTGTAGGCGGTTTGCTGACCACTGAAATGTTGACAGACCACATGGGATGGCACCTGCTCGACAACATGAAAGCATTTGCCTTCATCTCTGAAATTGGCTTTATTGTTGATTATGCAGAACTTCGAATGGCCTTCACACATGGCCAAAAACCTACAAATAGGTAAAAAAATATAGGATAGGTCTATAGGAAACAGCTTTTTAATTAATTAATTATTAAATTATTATTATTTATTAGTTTCTGGACCTGGGAACATTGCAGTTGTGTTGCTCTCTATGGAGGATCAGAGAGCTCATCAGAAATATCTCAATTTGTGTTCCAAAGATGAAGGTCTTACGGGTTTAGAAAGACATGAGGATGAGGAATTAATGAAAGAATTAAAATTTTTCGGTGAACTATCCCTTTAAATCGGTTTATTATATGTAGTCATAAGACTTTTTTTTAGAAGATTTGAAATGTTTATGTAAAACCTGCCTGTGTTTGTGTGTGTGTATATGGGTGTGTTTGTGTGAATATATATATATATATATATATATATAAAACACACACATTTATACAGTATACACACACACGTGTAAAACCTACCTGTGTTTGTGTGTGTGTGTGTGTATATGGGTGTGTTTGTGTGAATATATATATATATATATATATATAGAAATAAAACACACACACACAAATGTGAAAATATTTATATATAATGTTTGCATATGTAAAACGTATGTGTGTTAGTGTGAAAAAAAAATTATACACATACGTAAAAATGTGTGTGTGTGTGTTCATGTAAATATATACACACACATAAAATAATACAATATTTTATATACTATTCGTTCTTTACTTTTATAAAAGTGTTTATCTGAGTGTTTTGTATTGCTCTTTGGGAATTTTGCAACTTTACAGTATGCACAGAACTCTATCTAATGTATGTATTTATTTTTTTGCCTTAAAGGATAATAAAAAGATTATTTAACAATTACTTATTATTTCCAACACATCAAAACTATTTAACAAACTTTGCACTGCATATTACGTTTGACTAAGCAGACTGAAGAAAGGCACCACTGTAGCCTTACATCTGTTACATAAAATGACTTCTAGTATGCTATACACTGTAAGCTGATACAAAGCATTTCACGAGTGAAAGGTCTCTTGTATGCCTTGTACACTCAGGAACGCATCAAGTTAGACCCTGACAAGTTTCACCTATAGTTTTTATTGAGAACACACGTGTGTCCTTTCTGTGGCCCCTGGTGCTGAATATTTAAATAGAGTTTCTGTGAATGCTCTTTTCACAAAGTCCTTGCACAAACGCAAACGAATGAAACGGCGCGTGAATCTGTTCCCCCAAAACAATAGCGGGCGAAATGAAACGCCGCTTGTGGAGATCGGCGGTGGGAGGCGTGTTGGGGGTTTTCGTCAGTTTCCAAACTTCTTACCTGCTAGCAGAAGGATTTACTGGAACCCTCAGACAGGCTTTCACAGCTCGGGCTCTAAATGGCCTGTTGGCAAGGCGGCCATGTTTTCTCTGGCACCGAATCAAACCCGCCGGACTAGATCCAAAAGTACCTACACAACACAAACCTGTGGGATGTTTGGATGATAAATTGCCGACGTTCTGCAGTAGAACAAAAAATATTGGCCTCGCTGGGGACATCAGTCTTAATAATCTCACAGTTCGATGGCATGCTGGGTGGTTTCAGCTCGCATGTTTCTCAAATGTCCCACGATTCACTCGGAGTGGCGTTCGACTACAGGTGTCGTATCAAAGTTTGTCCAAGTGCTGAGAAGGTCAAGTGCCAGTGGTCGATGGGGGAACCAACGAGGTGTTAAATGACACGTTTTATTCATTTAACAATTTCGCAGAGAGGGCCGCAAAAATCCTCGGTAGCAGGATTCGTGATTAAATCTGGAGCGCTGCTGTGCAGGCTTTACTGCTAAAAAAAAAAAAAAAACATGGGTCAAATGGAAGAAATCGTGTCATGTGTTCCCGCACAGTTACATGATAAAACAAACACAAGAACAAAACCGGAGTACATGGGAAGCCGAAAGGAAACTCGGTTAGACAATGTTTCTCACAAAACGCAGGGCTTTTGACATTGGTGTGGATGAGTCAAGACCTTTTGAACATTGCTAGACGATGCAGTCACTGACTAGAAAGAAAAATACAAAACATAGGGCTACTGAGAAGAAAGAACGAACACGAAGGATTTCTAAAGATAAAAGCAGCACTTAAGGTTTAGGATTTTCGGTCCCACTTTATAATTGGTGGCCATAAATACTTACATTTAAACTGATAATTTGGTGCAATGCACTTTTTGTGTAGCCTACGTATTTATTTATATATTTTAAAGAGCAGGTAATATGGTATTTTAAAGTGTCCTAATATTGTGTTGGAGTCCCCTACAGCAGGTTTAAATGCATCTAAGGTCAGAAAACATTGTATTTTTCTCAGAATGTAAACCCCTCCCTTCCATAAGCCACCTCTGTTCTGATTGGTCAGTTGGCCAAGTCTGTTTTGATTGGTCGCCACAAATAGATTTTTCAAAAGGATTTGACTTTAACCACATAAGGATCATAATCCTTAGGCAATTAATATAAAACACATCTGCTTTTACAGCATCTTCTCCACATGATGTATACACTGACAAGTGGAAATGTTTGTGGGCAGACTTTGTTCGTAATTTGCGGGCAGGTGGGGATTATGCAAATATGTTACCTAGTGACGTATACCAGTAACAGGCAGAAGATTTGAAATTGTAATGACTCAATAAGGCGATTCTGAGTCTTTTGAGAGACAATTCTTCCTTTATCGTGCAGTTTTTTGATTAACAACTTTGCAGACTGTTTACATTGAAGGACAGCTAAATTACAAAGACCCATATTACATGTACTTTAAAAATATTTATATGTAATTAAATATGTAAATGATTTCTGTAGTATAATTATACTGTTGGACACTTAACCCAGCCTTAATCTTACCCATACCACCCAACCTGTCTCTATCCTTACCCATATCCCCCCTCAATAGCAGCAATAGTATTTTGTAATATAATATGAACACAATAAGTACATTGTACTTATTTTATGACATAAGTACATAGTAGTTAAGGCCACCTAATATAAAGTGTGACCGGATTTTCTTATCAAGAACCATTTTTTGGCTATATTTGGCAATATGGTTTTTAGGATGTTTTTTTACTTCATCAATAGCTTCTTTCAGCATATTTTATTTGTCAAATGAATATGAGGCTATGTCCACACTACAAAATATTAAATTATTCTGGAAAACATAGGTTGAGAAAATTAGACGTGACAAAAATGCAAATTCTGTCCTAATTTATGTCACAGCCCCTCAGGCTCATACGCTGTTATTTTCCCAAAGTTCTTGGTGCCGTAAAGTGTGTAATATCCCTGTCAAGCTCCGAAAAGGACAAAAAAATAAACAGTTCATATAATAGTTCATACTACATTTGCACATATTTTAATGTCTTTTAAAGCTGTACAATTTCTTAATGTGTTGAATATACCCAAATTAGATTTTTTTTTATGTTTATGAAAGAAATCTCTTATGATCACCAAGGCTGCATAGTATGGAGGGACAAATTACTCAAAATTAAATAATTAAATAAATGTTGAAATATATAAATAAATAATGAATTACATAAATAAGAAATGTATAAATACATATATATATATATATATATATATATGTGTGTATATATTTATTTTTATTATTTAATTATTTATTCATACATTTCTTAATTTATTTATTCATTTATTTGTTTTTATTCAATCATTCCTTTATTTATTCTTAATTCATTCATTTATTTGTTTTATTCATTCTTTTATTTATATTGAAAAATAAAACAAATATTAAGAAATCTATATGTTTAATATTATAAACACTAAAAACATTTCCCTTCCCTTCGCTCCTGTCACGCTGGCTGTGGTTCTCAGACGTCGAACTGAACACACATGGGTAGACACTTAAAGACTGCGGATAAGGGGATCCGGAAGGCTAAGGTGGAGTTGGAGCGAGAGAGGACCAAGACGGAGCTGGAGGAAGGGAGGAGCTTGACGGAGCCGGAGGGACTGCAGGACGAGGCGAAGCCGAAGGAAGTCTCAAGGCGATGGATGGACTCCGACCAACCAAGGCGGAGCTGGAGGGACGATAGAGCCTTGTGGAGCTGGTGGACAGACGGGCACTGAAGGAGAGGAGGGAACTAGGGCCCACAGTGGAGCCGGAGAGTCGGAGGCCAGAGGTGGAGTCGGGGAGCACTCTGGCAATGCTGCCACAGGTGGGTGGGAGGGCGGGGATTTATGAGCCCTCTCTCTTGCAGCGAACTCTGGAGCGTGCTCTTGCAGCATGAGTTCAAGGGCTGGATTTGGGATCGGCTCACCTGCCATAACTCAGGACCTGGAATCGGCAACGGCTCTCCTAACCGTAAATCAGGGACTGAAATCACGAATGGCTCTCCTGGCCGTAAATCAGGAACTGGGTTTGGGATCGGCACTCCTGGCCATAATCAAGGGGCAGGAATTGGGATCGGCACTCCTGACCGAGACTCTGGAAGTGTGACTGGGATCGGCAACTGGCTGAGACTCTGGAACCTTTACTGGGATCGGCACTATTTTTCATAGTCTAGGGGCTGGAATCAGAATTGGCACTCCCGGCCATAAACTAGGGACTGGAATCGGGATCGGCTCTCCTGGCCGAGACTCTGGAACTGGATTTGAGATCGGCGCTACCAGATGGAACTGGACTTTGGTGTGCTGGCACTGATTGGCCTCCATACAGTGCTGCTTTCTGGAGCAGACTCCACTGAATAGAAATGTAGGATGGTCTCCTGGCCATTGCTCGTGCAGAGCGGGAAAAGGAGTGAGTCCTTTTAGGAGGTGGTGAAGAATTTCCTCTGGGGTAATCATCCTTCCCTTTCGGTTTTAGGTCAGTCTTTCTGTCGTGCTGGCTGTGGTTGAAGGATAACACGAGCAAACACTACTTCTTTTAATTATAATCTCAGACTGCGAACGGAACACACATGGGTTGACACTTAAAGACTGACACAGAGGGTTGAAACACAGACACTAACGAAGACAGAACGAGGAGAAAGGACACCTGGGGAAGACAGCTGGGAGTAAATCAACAAATAATCACATAGACAAAGGAAATACTAAATATGGGCAAGGGCGGACACATGGGGAGCAAAACACAAATAAACTAAACACAATCTCTGACGTCTCCAAATAAGTAAATAATTAAATAAATAAATGAATAAACTCTTAAATAAATATGTATACGTTTATATCAGCATTTATTTATTTATTACATTCATGATACTTTTCCAGAATTCTTTGATAAATAGAAATTTCAAAAGAACAGCATTTATTTCAAATAGAAATCTTTTGTAACATTTTAAATGTCCGTATTTTTACTTTTACATTTGATGCATTCTTGACTAAAAGAAAATGACTGACCTCAAATGCTATAGTGTTAGTCAGTTTATTTTCCAATGTATGCACTGCCCCATAAAGATGGAAATATATGGAATATTTTAGTGTCGCACAGAACTAATTTGTAGTTGATGAGCATTAGTTATGTTGTGAACCTCTTGCTCCGTACCCTATAAATGAAGCGGTACTGTTTTGTGGGCTCCCCAAAAACCACCTTGACCATCACGTTTGCTTAGGAGGCGAGCAAACCCACCCACAGGCTTGATTTCACTGAGGTTATGGTCATAATCTCTTGGGACAGTGGTCAGCCAAAGCTGTTTACTTTCTTCACCCAGCTTCACCCATGTTTTGGAAGGGGAGGGTCTCATGGTCTCCGTTATGAGCTATAATGTTCCTCTGAACTCTTGCATAGAATTACCATGCAACGTAAAAGGCCAATTCAACATAAGTTCAGCATAATGCAGCATGTTTATGGTAGGAGAATCATTTTAAAGAAGAATTGGTTAGTAGAAGAATCATTTGGATGGGGAATTGGTTGGTAGAAGAATCATTTGGATGGGGAATTGGTTGGTAGAAGAATCGTTTTAAAGAAAGAAGAATTGGTTAGAAGAAGAATCATTTTAAAGAAGAATTGGTTGGTGGAGGAATCATTTGGCTGGGGAATTGGTTGG
>JAUYWG010000066.1:2180864-2191331 GCA_034779775.1 Enteromius afrohamiltoni | reverse complement strand
TTAAATATTATCTTAATTTTTATTTATTTTAATTACTAATTATTATATTAATTCAAATACTTAAATATGTAAATATATATATATTTTATATATAGACAGAATATTATATTACAAAATATATGACAAATATTTTTTTATCATACTTTCTTTTAAAACGTCTAATAAAAATTACTTATTTTAAAATAAAAATTAAACATCTATTGCATTTTTAATAAAAATGATAAATCTATAGTACAGTATATAGTATGTATCATTATTTTTAAATTAAAGGCAGATATTTTTAAATACTTTTAAATATACATAAAACATTTTGTATTTAAATTTGCATTATATGTGTTGCATAATATAGTATAGCCTATGTATATTATATTTAAATGAAAGCCATGTATTTGAAAACTGTATTTTGTAAAATATAAAAAAAAATACAAATAAATGATGTCTACACACACACACACACACTAGATGCTATTGAACATTGTGTGAATGTCTCCTGTGTTCAGTTGTCCAGCAGTATGTTGAGGCACTGGGGGTTTGCTGTGTTCCTGTTAACCGTCCCTATACCTGTCCAACCCAGACCCACTAACGCTCTTAGCTACAGACAGTAAGTCACAATCTCCTCTTACTGCTAGATTTCTGACAGATCTCAAAAACTCAGAGCTGTGTGGAGACTGCCATCTGCTGTTAGCAGAAGAACAGAACGCTACACGTCTACTAGTCAAATGCCAGCATCTTTCCATGTGAGTCCAGGTTAAAGTCAATATATTCTCTCTCTTTCGGCCCAGGCGGCGCTCGGTAGGACACGCACAGATGATGCACGATAGGGGTCGCTCCCTGCATGACCGGAAGAGGCGTATGTTTATCCAGGACCTGTTTGAGCAGGTGCACACGGCTCAGGTGTGGGACTCCCCCAGCCAGGCCGAGGGAAGTGTTCAGCCCCCGCTATGGCCCAAACCCATGAGCAGCGCCAAAAACTTCCCCTTTCAACTGGACACTATAGGGAGGAGAGACGACCTGCCACAGGAGACCAGCAAGACCCTGAGATACCAGGAGCAGCCACTGAAAGCTGTGACCAAGAAGAAGAGGAAGATGAGTTTGGGAAGATGGAGGGACCCGGTCAGGAGGAGAGACAGGGGTGTGTGGCTTCCATATGCAAATACTGATTACAGACCCATAAAAGAGCCTGAATAAAAGTGAAGTGAAGGACGAGCGAGCGAGCGAATGGAGCAGGCTTTATACATATGATGGGAATTTGCTGCCTGATACAGCTGAAGCTGAATAGAAAAGACTTCATCACTGCTGTTGGTGCATGCGCCTTTAAAATGTAATGTCCAGAAAAGACTATTGCAGCGTGCAAAAGAGTAACTAAATCATCCAAAATAAACTCCTATTCTAGAGCTTCATTTGTTAAGTAGAAAGCACCTCGTATACAATCTTGTTCACATTTGTTATAGTCAGAGTTCCCTGTTTTAAATGTATTCATTCAGTTTGTGTTGTATTTAATTTATTTGGAATATTTATTCCCTGAATGTATCTCAATGCTGCTGATTTTGATGAGATTTACAAATGCACTTATGCTGGTCTACATTCAGATTTTTTGTATTTTTTTCATGTTATTAACCTGCTTTTTTTTAAATTTGCGTTAATGTTCTGCTATTTTCAACAAAAATTAAATTGATGAGCAATACATAATAAAGCTATTAAAAATATATTTTACAGGAACTCCAAATTCTATGAATGTAAAGCAACGCCTTTACATGACTATATTATATAATATTATAATAATTAAATCATTAAGATTTACAAATAATGTAAGGCATTTTTTGTAATTATATATATATATATATATATATTATAGCAATTTTTTTACTTGTCTTGTAAATCTGTATATTTTTGCACAATAAGTAATCACATACATACACACAAATACACACAAATATTAAACAAATTACATTTATACATATATGTGTATATAAATGTAATTTGTTATGTAATTTGTTTTTATATATATATATATATATATATATTTGTTTGTTTGATGAGAAAAATAGTAATAATAAATGCACGCTTATTTTACAGCAGCTCAAGATCCATTCTCATGATTTGCACCATTTAATTGCAGTTTTTATTATTTTTCGAGGCATGCAATCTGTGACTATTCTTTCATTAAAACAGTTTAAGTAGTCATTACTGAGGATGGTGGAATAATCAATCAATGTGTGGATGTGTGTCTGAGCTCGGAGGGCAAATACAAGGCAAATAAAAGCACAAAATGACAACAATTATACACCTTTCACTAATGGATGGAGAGGTAAATGCAACCTTCTGTCAACTTCCTGTGAGTGCTTTAGGATCACATGCCATGCCATAAAGCCTCATGAACCAGAGCACAGAGAGCTAGAGATCAATCACAAATCAATGAGCCTCCCATCTGAGAGTGAGAGATGGAAAAGCAGCAGGTAATAGCTGACATACATTCAGGTATCATCTGACATGTCATTTGCTTTATTTTCTCTACATAAAATCTTATCTGAAAGCACTGATAAATAAGGGATGCATCTTTGAATACATGGATATCAAATGAAACATCTGAGATGGTGAGTAGCTTTTTTCTGACTTTGATTAATAATAACAATTATTTGACTTATTATACAGTATAATTTATCATTTAACATATTTTCAGTGTTGCCATATAAAAAATGACGCAAGATGCCATTAAACCTAATATATATATATATGCACATCATACATAAACTATATATAAATTAATAAATCAGTGTTGCTTAATATTTTTTGGATACTTTTTTCTTTGCAGATTATAAACTTTAAAGTAACACCATTTGTTTTTTTAAACTGCAATAATATTTCACCAATTTCAATAATGTCGTCTTTATTTATAGTTTTCTGTTTTTTTTGACCATTTCATTTTTGATGAGCATAAAATCTAAAAAAAAATGTACTGATCCCAAACTTCTGAAGAGCAGAATGTATGTTTGTGTGTGTGAATATACTGTAATATATAATATGTAAAAAATAATATACATTTTATATATAAAAAAATGTATTGCATTTTCTATTTTATGATATTTAACTATAATATTATGATATTTGATTTATTTATTTTATTGGATTCACACTTCTAAGAATTTAAGTATAGCTCAAAGCATACTTCTCTCACAGGGAGCCACTAACAGTTACGGCGTGATCTTTGCTTGCACTTGTGGCATCATAGTGGGCATCGGTTTCTGCGCCAACCTGCTGGCCTTCTCCCTCTTCGCCAAACACAAGAGCTTTCGTAAAAACCGTCTGGACGTACTTCTCCTCAGCATGGCTATGGCCGACTTCCTCATGCTCCTCCTCATCCCCTTCACTGTCCACTCGGCGGTCAGCTTCTCCTGGCCTATGAGCGTCACGTCCTGCAAGGTCTATCAGTTTCTGCTGGCGTTCTCCCTGGCCGCCAGCACATACTCATTGTGTACCGTATCAATGGTTCGAGCCATGATCATCACCAACCCCTACCGGCCTCCAACCATGGATCTGGTGGTGCTCATGTTTGTTCTGGTCTGGGCTTTGAGTTTCTTTTTAAGTCTGCCATTGCGTATTTTCGCCACTAAAGAAAGCTTAGATCTTGGTATGAGTAACTGCACAATTTGTTTGCCCACTACCCAAGAACATCACTACCAGGTGGTTCTCAGCCAGTTTGTGCTTTACTATCTCATCCCAATGCTGGTTATCGCTGTCAACTCGGCACGTATCACTCTTTTCTTACACAAGAGACCCGTTATGTCCTTCGCAGGTTACCGGAACACGAGACGGGCATCTCTCATGGTGTTTTTGGCGGCTGGGACGTTCTCCTTGTGCTGGCTGCCAGGGTACGTTCTAGAGCTCTGTGTGTATTTGGGACTTTACCGGCACGGCCGCGCATGGGAGATGTTTCATTTCGCCTGCACAGTTCTCCAGTATCTGCACCCCTGCGTGAACCCCGTCCTCTACGTGCTGCTGTCCAAACGCTACAGGCGCAAAAAAGACTGGCTGTTCAAATGCAATAGAAAACAAGTCCACCCGCAGGTCGTCAGAGTGATGGAGAGCTACTGAGAGCTCATTCAGAACACGTCGAACTGCATGAGCGTTCGGTTTGGAGATCTGAAGGCTTTGTGTGAATTTTGCCCTCATGCAAACTGTGTGAATATCAATTGAAACCAATGCACTGATTTCACCCACGAAGCAATGCTGAATGCAACTGCACCTTAAACAGTTAATGTGAACATGGACCACAAAAAAATAAGATTTTTTGGAATTCAGATTTACACATCATTTGAAAGCTGAATGAATAAACTTTCCATTGATGTATGGTTTATTAAGATTTGGCCTAGATACAACTAGGCTATTTGAAAATCCTGATTCTAGCAGTGCATGTGCGTAATCTGCGGCTGCTTGCACCTAGACAAAAGCGTACGCTTACACAGTAATGTTCTATAAAACAGTGGAAGGCTTAAGTCATAAGAGAAGAATGGTTTAGTGTATGATGTTATTTTTGTTTTCTTTGAGCACAAAAAAGTATTCTCGTAGCGTCGCAAAACTGTAGTTGATCCACTGATGTCACATGCCCAGATAGCACAGCGTCTACAAACATCTGACGAACGTCTTTCAAATGCCAGTTTTACATACATTCTAAATCATAAACATCTTAAAGACATCTAATAGACATCTATTTGACATCAGATAGGCTATGTCCAATAACAACCTAAATAAGTCTTGCAGATGTAAAGGGAGATATCAAATAGACATCTCCAAGATGCTATCAGGGTGTTTCTGAAGCTGGGATCATTCAGTTATATTGCTGTCTATGGAGGGACAGATGGCTCTCTGATATCATCAAAGATATCTTAATTTGTGTTCTGAAGATGAACAAGTGTTATGTGATTGGAACGACATGAGGGTAATTAATTTGGGGTGAATTTCCCCTTTTCTTGTAGCACATAACAGCTTGTTTTGCTGCTTGATATTGAAAATCGGCGCCTTGCCTTTTTACTGTATCTTAATTATTTTATATAAATTTTTTGTACTGCTAAGTTTTACCGTTTTCTGTACGTTATTATTATTATTATTTATTTCCCAGTTGCGCCCATGGACCTACTTCCGGCTTGAAGAATATGGTGGATAACTAGCCTGGCTTCAGTGACTATAAAGCTCATAGGAGCTTAGTCTGGCCAAACTACCTCACTACTCGCCTTCTGGGAGGCGGACTTAACCTGCGTCCTTCAGATGAACCTGAAGAACCTGAAGCCTCCGTAACCAATTGTAGCTAGCTTAATTTAAACAGTAGGAAAATGTTTACAGTCATTTAGTGATTATTTTTGAAGGGTTTAGCAAACAATTGAGCATTGCAGAACTGCTGTGTCATCGCGTTACACCCGAATATGACGCCTACTCTCCCGGAGCCTCATGGGATGGGAAAGTGTCCATGGTATGCCTACTACAGAATTCGGGCGGAAGCAGTAGGTCATCCGGGTACTTCTCACCGACTGAATTTAGAATACTATGAATTCGGACATAGTACTCGCCTCGCATACTATTTTTCGCTTACTATATAGTAGGGAAGTAAGCGATTTCGGACGCAGCATCACTTTGCAAAATTGAATGTAGCGCCACAGGAAGTATGGGCGGGCCCAGGCTAGAGGATAACGTCACTGTAGAAACCTGTTGAAATGGATTTACGTTTATAGAGTCATCTGAAGTTAGTTTATGCATTGAAAGAATCCTTGTATTCATTAAAAATCAATTGCAAAAGCATTTCAGTCAAGAGCAGGGAGTGATTCCCTATTTTATTGTTAGATTGTTAATAAGACAAACGGCCTGTAATGCAGGGTCCCCAACGGTTCCACAAATTCTAATTTTGTCAAATCACTTACCCCCAAGTTGTTCCAAACCCATAAAAGCTTTGTTTTGCCCTCAGCTGTATTTTTTATTTTGCTCACCAAGGAATATAGACATACTGCTGTAACTTTAACTTGTGGATTAATATTTTAAGCAAGTTATGTATGAATAATAATGACCTGTGACAATATCATTTACAGTACAGTTGCATTTTCTCCTAGATTACATTTATTTTGGCTAAGTGGTGACACTGTGGCATTTCCGAAATGCCCTACCTTTAACTATAAAAAATATTTCCCAATGCTTTAATGTAATAAAGGAAAAACACAGGACTTTCACATTTATATTTACTTTGCTTTGCTACAATCTATTGTTAAAAGCGCTATATAAATAAAAGTTATTGATTGAATCCTTGAGACAAAGAACATGAAACAACTTCCAGACCACATCATTTCTTATAAATTTTATTTGCACTTCAAAATAAAACACCACATGTGCTTTATTCCGAGAAAGGTGACTGATTTCATCCAGGCTTTACCTGAAATCAAGCATAGCCAAAATATGCTTACATATCAACATCGCTAGTTTTGTTATGAGTGTCTTTTAATGAGTATTTTATTATGGGGGTGTATGCTGCATTAAAGTCCATGGGCTAAGGAACAAAACCCACCTGTAATGTTAAATACTATTTTTCAGCCTAAGAGTGTAACTGAATCAAACTCAAAAGGAGCAAGGATTTTCATTTCTCTTAGGCCAGGATTTAGTAAAGCTTTGTTTAACACAAAAAAACAAACATGTGCAACTGCTAATGTGTAACAGAGCTAATCCAGATGATCTAAAATGTGCTTTTGAATTCACATTTCTCTGGGTTCTATGGGTATTGATCAAGAAAGGTGCACCAAATCCTGTCAGCATTTACAAAATGGTTTTAGAGGACTTTACAGGTGGGTGGTAAGTAGCCAGTGATTTCCACCATGATTAAACCTCCATTTATCCTTTATAACAACAAATACTAGCATGTTAAAAATGAGAAGGCACAGCTCGTTAACTTACTCAGGCCTTTACCCATCAATATACTCATGTGATACGAAAGCAGAGGAGAGATTTATAAAAACTGGTTAAGTGGAGGCCTAGTAATCATCTCCTCGGCTGACCACCTCCTTGCAGGTGGGTCTCAGCAGGATGGTGTGTTCAAACTGGGCTGTGTAGCAGCCTTTGGTGTCACACAGAGGTGGGTAGGGGTCGATGATGCCGAGGTCGCAGAGGTTCTTCAGTGCCATTAAATATTTGGTCTCACCGAGGCGATCCAACCAGCGACGGCAGAAGGCGAGAGTACCGAAGTTCTCATTGACCACATTCAACAAGTGTTTGGCTCTGGGGAGTCTGGGAAAACATGAAAATCTTGTGAACTGACCATCTAGCGATCCTGGCATGCTCCCAGAACATTAAAGGGATTATTGAAGATGATCTATCATGCAGTGTGTAAAGAAAACATCCTGTAAAGTTACTGTCTTTCAAAAGAAAGAGTCCAAATCACAGCAGATTAGCATCATGCAAAAGAGGGGTTTGGAAAAATGAATGAAAAATTAACCCATAACAGGGACACATTAGAGGGTTAGTTCACGCGAAACTGAAAATTAGCCCATGTTGCACCCTAGGTCTGCAGAACTTTCTTCTTTCAGACAAATCCAATTATAGTCATATTAAAAAATGATCCTGTGGGAAGGCATTTTTGTCTGTGGCGTGAATTTTATTATGGATCCGCATGCTTCATTTGACTTTTATTGGACTGTTGGAACAAGAACACTCACTCACTAACGCTTGCAAGAGCCAGGATCATTTTAATAAAACTCTGATTGGATTCATATGAAAGAAGAAAGTCATATACACCTACGATGTTTTGAGGGCAATTAAAACAGAGGCTTATTTTAATTTTTTGGGTGAACTAACCCTTTTAAGTCAAATATCTTCTGATTGGCCATGCCTGACAAATTGCTTGTTTCTGGAGAGTTAGTTAGCAGTAAGATCGGCGCGTAGCTCACCTTATTGGCACATGACCAACTTCAAAGTTTTTCATGTAATGGGAACACTCCATGTCATCGTGCACCATGCCTTTCCCAGTGCTGCCGAAGGTCTCGATGGCATAAACCTCTCCTTCCTGTAAAAGAGGAAATTCAGCACAGTCGGAATGACAGAATTAAAACCTTACAGAAAGAGATTAAGAACACTACATGATTTCTGTCCAAATGAAGGAGCAGATTAACAACTACAGTAGAATGTTGAATTGACAAAGTTTGGGCTCAGTAAAAAGTATTCATTTACTAAATAATATTAACACTTGTTCAGCAAGGATGCATTAAATGGTTTATATTTGACAGAATAAACATTTATGATGTTACTATTTTTGAAATAAATCATGTTCGTCATCAATCAAAGAATCTTGAAACAAACAAGAAATGCACCACAGTTTTCAACATTGATCATCAGAAATGTTTCTTGAGCATTTGTGAATGAATTCTGAAGGATCATGTGACACTGAAGACTGGAGTAATGATGCTGAACAGTCAGCAATGAATTCATTTCAAAACAAATTGAAATAGAAAACAGTTACTTCAAATTGTAGAACTATTAAATAATATTACTAGCCTGTGCCCGCCCATACTTCCTAATCTGGACAAGCTAGCGTTTTAGAGCATTTCTGTTCCCAAGAAAAAGTGAACCAATGAGAAACGAGCTGCCCCCTCGTCAGAATGAGTGGTCTGATTGGTTGTAGATTCGTCCAGTAGTTTCTGGTTAAGCCCGCCTCCCAAAAGGCAGGTAGTAAGGTAGTTTGGCCAGACTAAGCTCCTATGAGCTTTATAGTCGCGGAGGACAGGCTATAATATTACAGCATTTTTTATCAAATAAATGCAGCCTTGGCAAACCTTCTGGAGGCTGGTATACTTGGCTACACCTCTATTTAAGGCCTGTGGTGTTGACTGATAGAGATGTGTCAGCTTAGGGTTGTGTTGATAACCCTGGCACACCCAAACTCAGCCCAAAACCATCAGACGGTGACTTTCAAAACTCCTCAAAATTTCCCTGTCCATTTTCCTTATGAACATTTATTGGGTGACTCACCAAATATGTGAAACTAAAACTTTGTAGAAAGCCATAACGTACCTCCATCCTAGTGGCTTCACCTCCTTTCACTATGGGCACGGTCTTGCCTGCATGTATTCTGTACTGACCAATAGAGTGGCCATTGAGATTTCGGATTGGTTTCACTAGAAAGAAAAGTAACATCATTGGTGAAATCATATCTTGTGTTATTTCTAGTTAAAATTATTTGTACTTACCTTGATATGTCTTTCCATCCAGGTCCACTTCATAAGACTCCATGACCTCTTGAATTGACTCTCCAATGTCACACAAACGAACATCAATACCTGCACACTGAAATAAAATAACAGCGAGCTTCACTGCAATGCCAATAAAACACAAATGACTTGCACTGATGTTTAAACATTTCGGGTTTAGAAAGATTTTGTAGATGTAATTGATTTTTTCCCCAGGTCAAATTTCACCTGCATGTTTTGATTCACTCAGATGCTACACTCTACCTTAATTCCAGTATTTGTAGCATCTTTAACAGCTTCCAGCAGTTTATCGTACTTTGGGTTGAAGGTGACAGTAAAGGCACAGTCAATGATTCGACCTGGAAAAACAAAATAATCAATCAGCAAAGATCAGTATGCTGTAAAAATCACATCAAGATAGTAACTGGTCACGTATGTGCAGTATGTTTGCTGCTGCAGGCGCACCATTAATGTGTGTGCCGAAGTCGATCTTGCAGACATCGTCGTATTGGAGAACGGTGGGGTCTCCTGCGTTAGGAGTGTAGTGAGCGGCGCAGTGGTTCAGTGAGCAGCCGGTCGGAAAAGCTAAACCGGCGTTCAGACCATTTTCCTTGATCAGCTTCCTAGAGCAATCTTCCAGTTTTTCACTAGCAGGGAAAATGAGAACCCATTAGCAGATTAAACTCAGGCTGCCAATGAGTGTCAAGCTGAAAAACTAGATATTCTGCAGGTCAACTGAAGGCTGTGCTAAAGCCAAGTAGCTGTATAATGGTCATTCTATGGAAATGTCCACTTTTGGTTCTTTTTCTAACATTTACACCACATCGTCTGACGTCATTTTCACTTTATGAATACACATAAATGACAGCTTTTGAATGATTGATTTTTTTCTTTTTTATGAATTTATTTCTTACTAAGTTAAGTAGTTTAATCCATTTGTATTCTAGTTTTTGATCAATAACTGAAAAGAGACAGTGGACTTATGTTCCTTTCCTCATAGATTTTCAGAAAATAGGAAGGAGGATGTCAAGTGATAGTTTTTTTTTTTTAATAATACATTTTTGTTAAACAGTAACAACTCCAGGGCCCATTACCTTCATCATATATGTTATAGTATTTGTTCAGCATTTTGCCATTCACATCAAATATTTAATAGTTATTAATACATTACTATTTTTTATTCCGCGGCTCTCTGGAGTGCTTGACTCTGATTGGTCAGTTGAGACAGTTCGTTCGTTCTTTTCAAATAATAACC
>JAUYWG010000066.1:2147917-2180764 GCA_034779775.1 Enteromius afrohamiltoni | reverse complement strand
TTCGTGGAAGGATGAAAATGTTCATTTAAAACAAATATGCCAATAAAATGTTTCAAATTCATATTCATGTCCAGTTTGTGGCAAGTAGCCGTGTAATAAATCAAAGTTATGTAAACAAACTTTTGTAAACAAATATACAAATGTGTGCACTGTATTTATTTACTATGTGTGTGCTATATTTATATATATACACACACACACTTATATATCATATTTTAGATTTGATAAAAATATGTTAAATATATAAACATTGAACGTTTCTTAAATACACGTTTTATGTTAATAAATAATTATATATACACACACACAGTACCTTTATTTGAGCTTAATCACGATTAATAGTTTGACAGAACTAAAGAAATAGAGAAAGTGAGAATGCAATCCCATAAAAGCACCGACGCGAGAGGAAAGTTCTGCAGTTGATCCAGAAGATAACAGATGCAGCTGGTTTAACAATGCAATGTACCAAAAGCAGCTTAAACTAGCAGCCATTTGAAATGTTTAATAACTGCAAACCTTAGTAAATCATCTTGCATAATCGGCTTAAATACTCATTGCATTTGAAAGAGAAACTCCCACAAATGTACGTTCAATAAGCTCATAACTGTAGCTGAGCAATAACCACATCCACGCTTTCACACCACATTAGTGCCAACAGAACGTTGTCCTTGCGTAAATCTAGCCCCAAATAAACATGACTTTCACACCGGGCTGACTAATAGTCTCCCAATAAAGCTAACTAGCTGTATAAATGAACAGCATCACTCACCAGATCTCGATCATGGTCAAGCCCGGTTTGATCCAGCTCATGACGTATTTCCTGACCTGCCGGTGGGCCTCGGCGGCCTGTCTGAAGTCATTCCACATCTCCTCATTAGCCTGATCCAAACATTTCTTCTCCTCGTTGCTCATCCGCCATGCAGCAGTACGTCTGTGTGAAACGAAACACATCCACTATGACGTCTGCAAGAGTTTTCAGCTGCTACATAAACAGCTGCTGTCTTACCCGTCTTGCGTCGCTGGATATTCACATTCCTGGCCCTTGTTATATACTCCACTGGTGTATAGCTCACAGATGGGGATAGATGGAGGATCTGTTTGGACTTTGGCTGAAAGAGAAGGAGAGCCTTTTAAAAAAACGTTTTTTTTTCTATATGAAGGAATGCAGGGTGGGTTTAAACAATCACTCACGTCCTTTCTTTTTCTTCTTCTTCTTCTTTTTCTTTCCAGTTGAATCTCCTTCCTCGCCATCTGCCAAACAGAAATTTCGCAACATCAATACATGAAACAGAATTGTCGTAGATACACATTTAACGTTAGTGATTAACTTCAGACAAACCCTCTTCTGGCTCGTCCTCTTTTTCTTGCTCTTCTAAAGTTTGCTGCTCCAATTGATTTGCCACTTTGGTGATGACAGGCTCTCCTTCACCCTCATGGTTTCCTATAAGTAATAGTACAGGGAATTTGATGTAAATGACGTGAAACACATAGGTGCATCGCGCACGTGCAGTCTTATAACAACATTACACAACATGTTACATGAGTTCACCAGCTAACGCTAGTTAAACACTTTAACCAGCCATTAACTCAACACTCCAGCGCATGAACTAAACACCAAGCTCTTTTAAAATGCTTTTAGTCGCAATTAACCGAATGTCCTTTAAATTATATATCAGATTTAACGAGATCTCAACGAATTCTGGGCCTCGCGTGCGTCTTTATTACCTACGGCTCCCGCTTTTGCCTTCTTCTTCTTCTTTTTCTTCTTCTTTCCGGCTTCGTCAACGGGATCCGTGTCCTCTTTGGGAAAGTGAGAGTCTCCGTTGGGTAAAATCTGCTTTTTTGCAGCTGCGGACTGCAGCTCCTGCGTTTGCTCGTCTGCCATGATGTGACCGCGCAAGGGATTGTGGGTGAAGCCTACATCATGCGCGGCGGGATCCACGTGCGTTCAGCTGGATGGACCTTTTTACTCGAAAGAAGGTCCAACCGACTGAACCCATCCTGATCCCGCACGGGGTGTGCGTAAAATAAGACGAAGGTTTGGGACAAAAACATATGGCAAAAAAGTTCTGTGTCTACAATTAAAATATTCACACAAATCAAGAAACATACCTATTCAGGTGAGGTAACCACTAACTAGTGAAACACTTAAAATACATCAAAATAAATATACATAAACATATGTTTATTTGTTAAAGTGAACAAACACGACATTACTGCTTGGGACAGGTGTCCTTACACTGTAAAAAATGGCCATGATTTTAATGGTAAAAAAACTGTAAAAATACTACGGTAAAAAAAACTGTTAAAAGGTTAACGGTAAATTCCTGTAAAATTTAAAACTGATATTACTAGTATTGCCTGCATTGCATTTCAAATTTGGTTTGAATTTGATGTTTTTTCTTATCAGTTATGTTTATGATGGTTGTGTGATACATGTAATGTTGTTAAATGAATGTTTATTGTATATTTGAGTTCAGCCATCATGATGGTGTTTAGTGTGTGAGTGACACTGAGCTCCTTCTATATATGTTCATATTTAAAAGCTGCTTGTGTTGGGCTTTGGTTCATCATGTGACTTTCTCATCATCACCTGTATTTGGTGCTTATCAGTGTATTTTGCTTATCAATGTCTTTAATAGCTTGGTATATTAACATTGTGTCAGTGAAATTACAGTAAATTTACCGTAAATTTAACATTTATTTTTTTACAGTGTAAACGTTATGCCCTTGGTAAAACCCCTATTTATCCCGTATGAGTTTTTAAATGCAGGCATTTAAACAATGCTTTATGTTTTTGAGAAACGTGTATGCCTATTTATTGCTATTTTGAAGCTATAGCCTAATCATTTTCACTATTGTCAATAAATGAAAAAGATACATAATGGAGAAGATAGGGATAGTTATAAAGTGTTATAAATTAAAGTTGTAAATAAATTGTTTACTTAATAATAAATAAGTGGCACGGCAGTGGATTTTTTATAAGAAGAATTAATACATAATTATGTTATACAGTTAGGCCTATAACTAACAGTAACAACGAGGAAGATGCTCCAGGAAATAGTTTTATTTTATTCTCAATTTTATTGTGCTGCTGGGTATGCAGAAGTGAACATTTTTATAACCAAACATCGTTTATTTGTATAACTAACCAACTAAATCTCCAGCTCAAATTCGAGGAAGTCATTAAAAGTGTGGACTTCGCACAGTCAAAATTGTTCCCATAGTAACTGACGTGTCATCCAGGAAGCGGAAGCGCAGTGCTTCGTCCAAAGTTTGTTTAGCCTGTTGGCTAAAAACAGCAGAGCTTTAGGCGTTTAACTTGGATTTTATGAAACAATAGTAATATTAAGCGACTTTATTATAGTTTAAAGTTAACGCAATAGTCGTGCTGA
This sequence comes from Enteromius afrohamiltoni, assembly GCA_034779775.1. Lineage (NCBI taxonomy): Eukaryota > Metazoa > Chordata > Actinopteri > Cypriniformes > Cyprinidae > Enteromius > Enteromius afrohamiltoni. The sequence goes on along the minus strand of JAUYWG010000066.1, from coordinate 2,177,369 downwards.
AAAAATTACACAGCTGGTAATGGGGGGAACATCGAGCAAGTTACCGAAAGATCTTCTGTCAGAGTATCAGGTGAGACACGTAGATAGATAGATAGATAGATAGATAGATAGATAGAATCAATAATTAAAAAACAACAGTTATATTTAATATTAAGTATATATCTGTAAATATGTGTTTATTATGCATCTATTTATAAATATAAATGTGTATATATATATATATTTGCTTACACAGGAGCTCACATTCCTCACAAAGCAAGAAATCCTGCTGTAAGTAAAGTCACGATGTACTCACGCTCGTGCACACCTGACGTCATTTGAAAGTTATTTTCTGTTATGTTTTGCTGCTTTCAGTGTGTTTTTATTATTTTGTGTTATGGGGCCTGTTCCATAAAACAGGTTTACCAGGTAAACCAGGCTTATGGCAGATAGTCTGACTTATTTTAATGCAAATTAACTGGCAATAAGTCAGACTAACTGAAATAAGCCTGGCTTATACTCTAATCTTGGTTTATGGAACAGGCCCCAGGTGAGGTTTAACAATAATCCTTGATTTGTAGCAGGGTTATTTGATTATTTATAGTAAAGTATTCATCAGTATTGTTTATATTTTTAGTTGAAGTGTCATGTTTATTAATTTAATTGTAAATATTTCTGATTAAGTTTATTAGTATCTGTAGTAATTAAACTTGTATTTCTATTTAGCTCTAATTTATTTTTATTATTGTTAACTATAGTACTTTGCCGTTTCGTTTTTAGTTGGCAATAAATTTCTAATTTTCTACACGTTATCTAACATTAATATTTTATTTTAACCTCAGTTACAAACAATTATTTTTCTTTTTTATGTTATTTTTAATTTTGCCTGGGTATTCCCTGTAAAGTGGATTTGTTGTGTGTAAAAATAGCTGAACTACACAAATGTACAGTAGTTAATTACTGAAACTAAATACTAACTAATACTTCAAGAGTTAACATTCACACTTTTTGGGTGAGTAATTCATGACAGAATTTTCATTTTTGGGTGAACTATGTCTTATATATAAAATATTTGAACGTCATTACATTATAGGCTTTTGGGGCTCATCATCCATGTGTTTGTTTAGGGCATACAAAATATTCTCTGAACTGCAGGAGAGAGAAAATGGACCGTATGGCTCCAGGGTGTCCATGGACAAGGTCCTCACACTTCCTGAACTGAAGGTAACAGATAGCTAGTTTCAGCCCGACCCAGTTGCACATTGTTTAAATAGCAACCCTTTTGGACCATGTGCTAGGCGTGCCATATATTTTCTTCCGTTGCTAAACTAGCAAAAGTAAACTTGTTAAAATAGATCCCGAAGTCTGTATTGCAGTCACAAAAACCCTAATGTTTCTGAAAAGGTGAGCAAAACATCTTCTAATCCTTACAGATACATTGTGACTTTTGTATATATTCTGTGTCACAGTCTAACCCCTTCAGGAAAAGGATTTGTCATGTCTTCTCAACCTCTGACATGAAGGATGGCAGCTTGAGCTTTGAGGATTTCCTGGACCTCTTGAGTGCCTTCAGTGATTCGGCCACCCTGGAAATCAAGTCCCACTACGCTTTCCGAATCTTTGGTAGTAGATGTAGTATATGTAACCGTCTCAGTATTGACGAGTTACACAATAGCACTCATTATAAACGCTTGTTCTGCTGCAGACTTTGACGATGACGGGACCCTTGACTCTAGAGACCTGGAGAAGCTGGTGAACTCTCTGACCGGCGAGACGGACGACACTCGTCTGACCGCAGAGGAGATGAGACAGCTCATAAGCAATGTGAGTGCGGTGGAGATGCATCACATCAGTGAGAGACATCTTAACAGATTCACTAACGTGAACACATGTAACTGTGCAGATCCTGGAGGAGTCGGACATTGATAAGGACGGCACGGTCAATCTCTCTGAATTTCAGCATGTCATCTCCAGATCTCCAGATTTTGTCAGGTGACAGATTTTTGCTTTTTATAAAAAAAAAAAAAACTGGACCATTGACATACATATAGATGCCTTCAGGATAATTAATTTGAGGATGTTTCCTGTACAATTGAGTTTTTTCATATTTTCTTATTGAACCGTTGAGAAATGGCGATCAGGCTTTATGTGTGTTTATTTTATATATTAGTTTAAGCACTTGTCTTGAGTTTTCTAGATAGCTGTTATAAACGTAATTAAATTATTAAAATATTTTTATTTCAGTGTCGGTAAGTGTAGTATTTCAACTTAATAGATTGACATACAAATTTAGTTTTTTATTTAATATTTAGAATTAGCTTGTGATATTTTCAGTTTAAATGTTTTCCTAGTAATTGTTTTTTATGATTTGTTTTATTTTTTATGATTTTGTTTATTAATTGTAAAATTATTTCTACATATATTTGCTTATTTATTTTATTAATGTAATATATTGTAAATTATAAGCTATATAGCTTTTATTTATTTTTATTTCAGTTTTAGTAATTGTTGTATTTCAACTGGACAGTTTAACAGACAGTTTTAGCCAGCTTGTGGGTGGGTGTATGTTTTTGTTAATATTTTAATATTAATATTTTCAGTTTTTATTGAAAGTTTTATTTAGTTTATTTTTATATTTTTTATTTTAGTTTATTCAATTGTTTTACCTTTAATAATAATAATAATGTAACATTTTTATAATATTTATATTTTTCATTTGTTTTTATTTTTTATTTCTATGTAAAAGTTCTAGTTCTATTTTAGTTAATGTTTGAGTAAATCTTAGTTCTTTTGATATTCTTATATATTTATTTAAACATTTATCATTACGAGTCATTTTAATTGCAGTTTTAAATTTTTTTGTTTTGTTTTTTTACTTTTATTGACAACAGTTAATATAAATACAAACAATAACCACAGTCCTGAGATCGGGCCCCAGCTCTCAACTAAAGATATATGGTTACAATAAAGATATGAGGGGGAAAAAAACAGTTTATTTTGTTTTCCTTACATGACTAAATTGCATTTCCCATCATTCTTTGTTGCAGCACAATAATTATAAAATGCATAAAGCATGAATTATACACCTAATTCACTCATTGCACTTTATAGTTTCGTGTTAGTGAGCCGAAAAAATATGAAATTGCCCAAAATTCCACATTTATTCTGACCAAAATAAATCATAATTACAACTTTCAATCAAATAAGTGTGAACCTCCTAAGACGACGTTCTCCTCATTGACTGAGCATCTTCTTTTGCAGTTCATTCAAGATTGTGTTGTGAAGTTTACACGGAACTGAAGCTGCTTTCCAGTCCGGATTATTCACCTGCGCCTTGATCTGTCAATAATGTAGCGTCCTAATTGTGAATGTATTTTCTTATTCTGTATTTCTACCATTTATATATGTTTGAAAACATTTTTACTTACTCTGGTTAAAAAATATCTACTTTCTATTATGTATTTTTGAACACATATTTGTACTTAATTTAATAAACCCTAATTCTGCAACTCTGACATGCCTGTATTTATAGGACCCTGTGAAAGAGTCTATTCCAATCAGGATGGAGGTTGTTCTTTTGGCACAGCGGACACAAAAGTGTTCCATAACCCACAAACAACATCCTTCACACACATCCGATGGCTAGGGAAGTAGTCCACCAGTGTTGGCTCATCTGTACTATTTTCAGTGCCGTGTCCCAGCTGTCCATAATGGCCTAATAAATTCACACAGACAGAGAAAAGGCAACTTTTAACACTTTACCTTTCAACAGTTTGGGTAGAGTGTCATTTTTATTTTTAATCAAGAAATTAAAGTAATAGGTCACTCAAAATTGCTGAAAATGTACTCAACTCTCAAGCCATCCAAGGTGTATGTGATTTTATTTTTTTATGGGAACAAATTTGGAGAAATGTACCATTGCTCGACCAATGGAAGTGAATGGGTGCCGTCAGAATGAGAGTCCAAACAGCTGATAAAAACATCACAATAATCCACGTCACTCCAGTCCAAACAGTTAATGATGTTAACTAATGGACTGAAGTGGTGTGGATAATTATGGTGTTCTTATCAGCTGCTGACAGCACCCATTCACTGCAGAGCAAGTGATATAGTATATTTTCAGCAAACTTTAATTTCTGAATGAACTACGCCTTTAATGCACTTATTCAACAAAAGTCACAAATAAATGCAGCCTTGCTGATCACAAGAGGCTATTTACATTGATTTATTTCTAGACAATGAAGCAAACTCTTACCCCACCCCCAGGTGTACAGATCTCCTGTACCTGCAAATAAAAAGTTAAATGAATCATTTCTGAATTCTTGAGTCTAGGTCACGGTCCGGTGATCAGATGTGGATCTCACCGCTGACGGCCGCTGTATGACGGGATCCACAGCTGATCCTGCTGATTTCTGACACGTTACAGATGTCTACTAGAGCTGGGAACGCTTGAATAGAAATAAACACATCCGCTTCCTTCTTCTCATCTTCATTGATGGGCTGCTCAGTGTATCCTGCACAGTAACACAACCATGTAGCAATACAGGCATACGTAAAGTCATATTGGGAGCAAGTTATTTATAGAAATAGACCAAAATACATTGTATTCCAAGTTTCTCTTTTATGCCAAAAATCATTAGGATATTAATGAAGATCATAGTCCATGAAGATATTTTGTAAATCTCCTACCATAAAGATGTCAAAACTCAATTTTATGATTAGTAATATGCATCTTTAAAGGCGATTTTTTTTTTTTTTTTTTTTTTGCACCAGATTTTCAAATATTGTCCTATCCTAACAATGCAAAGCTTATTTATTCATTGAAAATTGACCTTTAAGACTGGTGTTGTGGTCATATATATAGCCATTTTACCCCTCTTTCCTCTGCGCTTTTCCTCCTCCAGGCCTCTAGATGGCAGACCGAGCTGCCCGCTTTCATTCCATCCCCACATATACAGGTCCCCACCAGCTAAACACAATAAACATTTCAAACAAACACTCTGAATATTAGAATGAGCAGCCATACGGCTGAATTTGATCATGATAGTTCCAGGATGAAGCGTACCGCTGACGGAAGCGGAGTGCCAGTTCCCAGCAGACACTGCTCTGATCGGGACGCCCCACAGAGCCTCCACCACCTGAGGTTCCTCCTGTGATGTCAGAGCACCGTGACCCAGCTGACCATGACTGACAAAACAAACAGCTCTTCAGCTCTTACATTACATATTACTGTAATGCAATGCATTTTCACAGTAAACATACATTAAGAGGCAGGGAAAAAAATGTAATTTATACACCAAAATATATATATATATACACACACGCATTTTTGCATTACAGCAATAGTTGTATTATTTATACATTATTATAGTATTTATGAATATTTTTATTTATTTTAATTTTAGATTTAAATTAGAATTACAAGTAGTTTTAGAATTTTTTATTAAATATTTAGAACTTTTTTGTGTATCCTTTTTTGTAATTGTTATATTCAAACATAGATTTTATGCGTTTTCTCATTTCTGTTTAATATTTCTTTTACGCTTTAAACGATATTTTATTTTATTTCAGTTAGTTGCTATTATTTATCCGTTTACGTTTTTCGTCTTTACTATCCATTTCATTTTAGTTTTAATAACTGAATATTATTTTTAATAGTTTTACATTACAACAACAGCACTGTACCAGTAATGAGAATTTCAAATAAAATAAGCTTAATTGTAAATAAAATATATGCTTCATTTTCTTATTCGTAATCTGAAATATGACCTGTTCCTGACGGGTTTTGTGAGGCTCACCCAGAAATGCATATTAGTTGTACAATTAATACAATATTATTTTTGGCAACACATTAAAATAAGGCCTAACAATATTAACACACAAAGAGCACTACATCTGTTACAGATTTATTCATCTTTGAAAATACTGGTTAATGAAGGTCTATTAAATAACTGTGTTAACTAATACTTTTTGTAAATGTAATATAGTAATGTTTAATACGTGTGTGTGCAGTTTCTGATGTTACTGAATGGAACCTTCTTGTAAAGTGTTTCCCAATTTCTAATCCAAAGGAGTCGTTCAACACTGGAGTCGTTCTTGTACCTTCCAGATCCCCAGGAATACACAGTCCCGTCCGACGTCAGCAGCACAGCGTGTTCAGAGCCCAACGCCAGGCTCACGCCACAGAGTTTAGAGCAGAGAGGACGGAAGAAAGGAGGTTTGGTCATGATGTACCCACCTGGCACCAATGGCAGGGAAACAGCACGTCCTGAAGAAATGCATCATGCCAATGTCATCATACTAGCAACAGATTTACTTGTAAAACATGATAGGGCTATGCACAAAAAGCCATCTGCATTGTACCGGTTTCATCAGAGAACTCTTGCTCTCTCTTCCACACAAGCTTGGTTTTTGGGTGCTGGATTTCCCAGCATTCCACTCTGTCTGTAAAGTTGAGGGTCAGGTATCTTTCACTGATGAGAGCGTCTATGCAGCCCTGACTCTCTGGAACAACATCTGCGCAAACCTCTCCTGATGAGCCGGACACACACACGTGACTGCCACCTGAAACCAACACTGACTTGGATTATACGCAGAAGACAGTTAATGGGATAAATTTCATGTAAATTAAGGGTAGTATAAAAAAATGTATTTGACTGAGATGCACATAACAAAATCAGTATACAGATCAAAATAATGAAAAAATAGTCAAATAAAATGTATATTGTTTGTAAAAATTTTATGCATATTGTTTATTATTGCAAATTTCTCATTTAAAATTTATTTAAAATTACTTTGTATACATTAGAAATAGCAAACTTGACATACTGAAAATGCATGTATATATTTCAGAAAAATTGTATGTGTATATATATCAAATATATTTATAATAAATGATAAATATATTCTGTATGTGTGCGTATTTATATAGACATGATATACACAGAACGCACATGTATTATGCAAACAAAAACTTTTATTTTGTATTAGATTAATCAGGATTAATTGTTTGACAGCATTAATGATAAATTAATTTTATTATTTTATATATTATCCCTATTTATTATTACAACAGCAATGCATAAATAATGTGTAAAATGTGACTAATATTGTACAAACTACTGTTTAAATGTTTTAATGTAAATCTAAAGTAAATCTAAACTTAAATTTAAAGTTTATACAGTATATATATATATATATATATATATGTTTGTGTGTGTGTGTGTGTGTGTGTGTATACACACACACACACATATATACACACATATATATTATAGATTAGAAACAGAAAATGAGACTAACATTGTACAAATGATGCACATTTTAAGTTAATTTATTAAATTACATTATAGATCAGAAACAGTAAGATTTCTAATGTGACTAATATTGTAGAAAAGCATAATTAAGCATATGATTTGGTTACTTACAGTCTGTATGATGCACATCAGCTCTGGAGCTCCAGCTGGCTCTGACTCTACAGTCTGACCTGAGCACACATGAGATCAGGACAGGTGTTTTCACTTTACACGATACCTGTCCACTCACATCTGACGGCCTTATCTGACCAAAGCCATTAAAACCAAAGCCAAACCAATTCATTGACCAATCCCGCTTCACATAAAGAACTGTAACTTGCTTTCATGTGTTTAAGTTCCATCAGCAGCAATGAGGAACGTCTAAAGCCGGAACAAGAGCGCTGTCTTCTGTCAAAATAAAAGTAATGTTGCGTTCAAAAATGATATGCAATCTAACATAAACGTTTTATGGTTGGAAGCATATTATTAAATTTTATTATTTTATTTTATATTTTATTTTATTATATTATAAAACCTGAACCCACTGGTTATGTACAGGACTTTAATTTTGAAGTCGATTCCGTTTTGAAGCCATTATGAGGAAGCGCGCCAGGCTTTCCGGCTTCACTCTGTTTCTATGGCGGATCTGAGGGCTGCTGTCACTCACGGTGTCCGTAACGACTGTAAATAAAACACAAAAACTGCCATTTCCACTGATTTTACTCCGCTTACCACAAGATCAATATTGAGGCTTCGGCTTCAGCAGCCTTGGAGCGCCAGGTGAGGGGTTATTGTATTAAAATAATGCACTTTAATTCAAGTCTCCGGCTGTGTGCGTGAGTTCAGCTTTTAGGTGCAGATTTCAGATTCAAACCTTTAATATGTGTTCTGTTATGTTTAAATTATTACAAAACAATAGTTTAGTGTCGCAGTTTTTACATGTACTCCAAACGAGTCTCAGTTTATTGACTTCAGTAAAGATTTCTGCGAAGAATGGGAGATTTGTGCTAGTGCTGTTAGCTCAGGTCTGAGTCTGGTTTAAAATCGGTTTGTCTAATCTAAGCTGATTTAATTTCTATTCTGAGTTTATTAATTCTAGTCTGAATTTATTATTATGTAATATTAGGTCTTAAACTCATTTTGAATAGGATCCTAATCTGATTTCTATTCAGAGTCTTACCTGCGTTTAGTTTTAATACGTGCTCTGATCTGGTTTTGAATTTAATATAATGCCAGGTCTTAAATTGAATCTGATCGGATCCTAATCTTTTTTTTCTGCATGTTGTTATGTTTATTGAGAGCTGTAAACACCACACCCTTGTTCACAGGCCTGCCCAGGTTTCTAATGGGGTTTAAAATGATGTGATGAGCTGTCAATAAATCTCTGATCTCAATGACCTGCGTTATTAATCCGATAGTTCTCTTTCTCTCTGTAGTCATGGCGTCTCTGTCCGAGGAGGTGTTGTTGGTGGTGAAGAGGGTCCGCCAGAGGAAGCAGGACGGGACTCTGTACCTGATGACCGAGCGGATCGCCTGGGGTCCGGAAGGGAAGGACCGCTTCACAGTCAGCCACCTGTACGCCGACATCCGCTGTGAGTTTCGCTCAGATCTACAGCTTTACAGCTTCTTTTGGGTTTGATTGCTTTAGAGCTGTCTCAAACTTAGTCCCAGAGGGCCGCTGATCTGCACAGTTTAGCTTATCAAACCTTATCAAGCACATCTGATCCAGCTAATCACGCTCTTGAGGGTCACTAAAAACATCCAAGCAAGAGTAAGCTGCAGAGCAGAAGCCCTCCAGGACTTGAATTTGAGACCACTGGTTTAGAGGGACTACAAGAGCATGACCTTTGGATGTGCTAAAACATTATTAGGAAAGGCGATTTGCAAAGGTTCATTAAAAGACATTATACTCACTGCCTCACTGTAGGTGAGGCTGGATCATGAATGATTCTCGCGAACATAAACACACTTCGGTTGATCAAGGGGGCGTTTCCCTTCAGAACCAAATGTAACGTTAATCCTCTGCGTCTTCAGTCACTCAGATGACTACTGCTCTGTTCATTAATATATTCAACAACAAAACAGCTCAATCTCTTAGGAGTCTTGCTTGTTTCTGTGTCTCGGTCTGATGACGGCTCACTCAGGGCGGGTCTGAGGTAAGACACCAGTTCAGTCTGTGTGACACGCTGCTGTCAATCAACAACCGTGGGAGTGGCCTCCGACTATGTGACGTCACATGGTCGGATGGCTCAGTTAAGAAAGGGGAGATTGTAAAACGCCCACTGATTGGATTTTTATCATTATAGGATAGTTCTGTACAGACACTGATAACATATATTTCAGTTAAGACAACTTTTGAACCCCTAAATGACCCCTTTAATAGGATAACAGTAGGTACCTCTTAAGACAGACCTACCATGACCTCTAAGCTTGTTCAGTGACGTAGAAATTCTCATATGCAGGTCAGAAGATCAGTCCTGATGGGAAGGCCAAGATCCAGCTTCAACTGGTTCTGCACACAGGGGAAAGCACCACCTTTCATTTCGCCAATGAGAGCACAGCACTGAAGGACAGAGACGCCACCAAAGAACTCCTGCAGCAGCTCCTGCCCAAGTTCAAGAAGAAAGCCAATAAAGAGCTGGAGGAGAAGAACAGGTGACATTCTCAATACATCTCAGTTGCCTTCATTAAAGGGTCAGTTCAGTCAGAAAGGTCATTTATTGCTTACCCTCATGTGATTTGGAATGAATTTGGGTACACTATCCCTTTAAATATTTCACTATATTAGAAAACTGGACACCTGACTCTCTCTTTATCGGTATAAGATGACCTCCAGCTGTTGTTTTGTGTTCCAGGATGTTGCAGGAAGACCCTGTTCTCTTCCAGCTCTATAAAGACTTAGTGGTGAGTCAGGTGATCAGCGCTGAGGAGTTCTGGGCCAATCGGCTGAGCCTGAATACTGTGGAACACTCCCTCTCCAACAACAACAAACAGGAAGTTGGCATTTCTGCTGCCTTCCTGGTGAGCTCGAATGCATCGCGTGACTGACAGTTTGATGAGAGCGCTTGCAATGTAAATTCACAGCGTGATTGTGTTGTCACCGTGGTTACAGGCCGACATCAGACCACAGACGGATGGCTGCAACGGCCTGCGCTACAATCTGACCTCTGACATCATCGAGTCGATCTTCAGAACCTACCCTACAGGTAAGATATGTAGTTATGATCTCACACTTAATCGGCAGCTTCCTTCCTTGAAAGAGACATCATTATAAAGCTATAAAAGTATTGGATATGACTCTCTCTTTGCCTCTGATTGCAGTCAAGCAGAAATACGCCGAGAATGTTCCTCACAACATGACGGAGAAAGACTTCTGGACGCGGTTCTTCCAGTCTCATTATTTCCACAGAGACCGGATCAACACGGGCCAGCAGGACATCTTCTCAGAGTGTGCCAAACAAGACGAGAAGGGTACTGCGCTTCGTCTAGCGTTTAAGTCTTTACGCTGTATTCCCGAGGTCTGACCATGTTAAATGTTCTGATGGAGTTCGTGTCTTCGCGTCTAACAGGCCTGAAATCATTGGTGACCCAGGGAGTGAAGAACCCCATGGTGGATCTGCTTTCGCTCGAGGATAAAACGTTGGATGAGGTGAGAGATGTTACACTTTGAATCACACTTCCTCTGCGTACTGCATCATTTGGTGAAATCGGATCTGTGTGCACCTCTGAAGGGTTACGGCACAGCGACAGCTCCCACGACATCAAACTCCTCCAACAAATCACTGAGAGAGAACAGCAACTCTGCCATAATCAAACGCTTCAACCACCACAGTGCCATGGTGCTGGCGGCCGGCCTACGCAAGGGGTAAGCGCTTGGACATCAGAGTGTAGGAGTTTGTGTGCATATAGATATAATACTCTCTATGTGTGTGACGTATAGGGAAGCTCACAGTGATCAAGCCAGTGAGACCAGCAGCACTGATGGGAACTCCAGAGATTCAGATTTCTTCCAGCCGCCACTCAAAAAGGTGTGAACCCCCGGGGGTTAGTGTTTAGGAAAAATATGGAATGGTTGCATTACAGAAATGTTTGCATTTTTTCAAGTTTTTACAAGTTCAGCCTGAGCAGCACTAGATTATGTTGTTGTGGCTCTTCAGGTAAAATTACAGGAATCCATAGAGTATGATGACCTGCAGGGTGACTCTAGGCATAAGACCATCGCTCTGAACCTGAAGAAATCAGACAGGTAAACAACCAGCGCTTTTATTCTGTCTGACGGCCTGTGAATCGTATTAAGAGCTTTGTCTTTTACATTTGTTTGACCCTGCAAGATATTCCCACGGCCCGGTTCCTCTTCAGTCACAGCATTACACCACCAGTCAAGACATTATCAACTCCGTTAGCACGATCCAGCACGAGATGAGGAGCTATAAACCCCGTCTGACACAGGTGCGCCGCTGACACGCACGGCTAAAAGTCCTGAATTCAATCCAGTCTGTTTTATTATATTGTATTTTCTGGCCCGTTTCAGGTGATGTCCAGCAGTGCGGCGAGCTCCGCTATCACAACGCTGTCACCCGGAGGAGTTCTGATGCAGGGAGGAGGCCAACAGACCATAAACCGTGAGTGTTCGTCTATTCGTCCCATCATAACATCAAATATTGCTTCCACCGAGGTTTTAATGCATTTTAAGCCTTATTAGGTGTCTTACTGTCCATTAACTTGATCTGTACTCTCTTTGTGTTTATTTATGCAGAATTAGTGCCCACTGATGTTCAGAGCGAGCTGAAGCACTTGTATACAGCCGCTGGAGAGCTGCTTCGACATTTCTGGTCCTGTTTTCCCGTCAACACTCCCTTCCTGGAGGAAAAGGTCAAGAGATGCGCCCACGTTTATTAATATTTCCAGATTAAAATATTGTTTTGTTGCAGTATGATTTGTTCATCTGTCTCTTCTGCTAACAGGTGGTAAAGATGAAATTGAATCTGGAGAGATTCCAGGTGACCAAGCTCCGCCCCTTTCAAGAAAAGATCCAGCGACAGTATTTGAGCATGAATGTAAGGCCACGCCCCTGACCACACCCCCTCCATTAACCGTAATGGATACTACCACTTAGAGTAAACATTAATAATTCATGTTATTAGAAGGACAGACCAGAATGGATCATTTCTAGTACTGTGTGGAGGAACTGGTTCAGGATAGTGTACTGTTTAAATCAGTGCTGGCCTTTTTAAACTGAAAAAAAATTATTTGAAGGTTTTTAAACACTTTTTTTTTAACGAAGCTTCTGCGGTACATGCTATATGGGTACAAAAAATGTGGACATGATTGTAAAATGCTTTTAATATAATCACAGTTGTGATCTTTGCAGTCAAACATGGCTGCCAAAAGAAATTAATGGGAAATACAAAAAATAATAATAATCAAAAGCATTTTTTCGGATGCAAATCAGCCACATTGAAGCAATAGAAATACAGATGCAATACCTAATAAAAATTCTGATCTTTATTATTTAATTATTATAATATAATAATAATATAATTTAAGGGTATAACACTGTATAATATTATTATATTTTAGAATTATAATAATGTCTGAAAAAACACTTAAACAACTAGGTAATGAAGATTTATGTTTAACTTAAACACTCTATTAATGCTAAATCATATGAAATATTTTTCTAGTGTTTGTATTGTTATAAAAACTTTTTTTTTTTAACATAATATAGAGATAAATATTGTCTAGTACTATAAAATCCCCTCCCAATTCTAAATGGTAAACAACAAATATTATTGCAACCAAATGTTGTGCATTTAATAAGCACCTACTTTGGAGGATTTCAAAAACAAATACATTTCTGACATGCACAAATGTGTTACTTGAGGTGTGAAGTGTTTTTGGTTTTTCCCTGTGCTTTCAGTCACATTTTGTCCATATTGTGTGCACGTTTGAGGGTTTGAAAGCTTTGCAAGGTCATCTATTAATACTTTTGATACGCTTACAGTGGAAATGCGTAATACTTTCCTGTGTTTTCTGATTGCATCAGCTAACGGGCCACCTGGAGGAAATGCTTCAGGCTGCGTACAGCAAGTTCCAAGTCTGGCAGACGCGCCGAATGATGAGAAAAACCTGAGGAGATGCAGAGAAATCCATGAAAGAGAGAAAAGACTCTGGGTGAATTTAAAGAAAGAGGGAGAGGAACAGAAACGCTCTCTCCCAGCTTGGGCCGGATGGAGCCTCGTGGGTGGATTTTCCAGCCAATCAGAGCTTGAGGTGCTAGTGAGCACATCTGCCCTGGGGGAGGGGCTTGGAGAAGCAAATTCTGTAATCTCATTGGTCCGCGTGGAGATGGGCTGCGCCAGTCACAAATAACTGTAATTATTTTCTTATCTCTCTTTACTTTGTTCGTTCCGTTCCCTTTCGTTTTTTTTTTTTTTTTTCTTTCTTTCAGTTGTTAATTTGAGGTAAGACGTGACATTTTAACAGTGTTGTATTTCTGCATTGACCAAACTGGGCTCAGTAATAATATCAGTGGAAAGATTTCTCAGGAACTTATAACATTTAATGCAAAGGACTCCGTTTGAGGGAAAAGCTTTTAAGTCAACGATAAGGAGGACTCTTCACAAATCTGATATTGCAATCCAGTTTAACCCTCCTGATACTTCTTGTGGCTGATCGGAAATCAGTTGCTCATGCAAGACACGCCAATGGGAGGGGATATAGCAATACTGTAAAAAAAAAAAAAAAAATAATAATTTCTATGTAGTGCATTTGCTGATCTGTGCGCGCACGCTCATCAGCACTGCTTTATAATGTGTCTTCTCTAGCTGCACTGAGTTGTGGATGTTATTGCGAATAAAGTCAAGATTTAAACTGTGTTTTTGTGTGTGTTGTGTTAAAAGTGCACATGCAGTGAGGAAGCAGTTCTGTTACACGCTGAAAACTAGAAGAGGAAGCACTGTATTATGACTTTTCATGCATAAGTACTGTTCCGTTTCAAATGAATGTGATGCCAGATACGAAAGTGCGTCTGTGCATGTGCTTTTGTGTGTCTGTTAGGCCAGGTTTTTCATTTATTATTATATTACACAATATATCGTTACTAACAATCATCATTTTTTTTTTTTTTTTTTGCTTTAATATTTTTTTTTTATCTTATTTAAAAAAATAAATAAATTAAAATATCTAATTTTGTTTTTTTTATTGTTTTTCCAGGCATATATAAATAATAAGCTATGCAATAGTAAAAAAAAAACCAACTGTAATGGCAATAATAATTATTCAATCATTTATATTATCAATTTACATATTTAGAAACTATTATAGCATAGTTTATGCAAAAATGTAATTAATGTTTTTTTTTTTTTTAAATATATATATATATAATAATACTTAATCTCTTAAACATGCTCAAACCAAACTTTTATACAAATTTGGGGCAATTAAAAATGAAATAATTAATAAGTAATAATTTAGTAAGGTTTTGTATGTATAGTAGATCACTTAACATATTGTATGTTATAATAACATCTCAAGCGACAAGACCCACCATACAGCTGAGTTTAGTCATTATGTGCTTGAATTTTGTTATGGCTAATGGCAATCTTTGTATAATAATATCTGAATCTGGAGCTTAAACATTAACTTCAAGGTTGTAAGATGTTTGAGGGTAAGGCTATTTTTGCTTGCTGATGAAACAGGCTTCATTCTCGTGAGCATCTCGAATATCAATCAATACCAGCAAAAGCTTGTAATGGACCGGCGGACCCCAATCTACTGCTTGAACACCTACGCGTCTGCGACAGTTATTTGTTTGTAAAGAAGATGTTTGTAGATAAAACTTGAACTTTCAATGCATTATTATAAGATTTATTTACATTGATAATATTTCTTTTTTTTATATGTAAAGTACTTAATCGCAAGAACTGTCTAAAGGCGCCAGAAATAGTCCCCCGCGCTTTGTGTGAATCACTACGCCTCCCGGTGAGTGGAGCCTAATGAAGAAGTAGCCCCGGTCAGTTTTTAGTCAGCTGTCACACACACTGCAGGAATTACAGCGACACAAATACACACGGCTCTTCGCATTACACGATATATGATTGCGTTTTACTATATTTCTGGAAATTTCGCGGATTTAAATGCGCCTGGAGCTCTGGAGGAGGTAAAACGCGTTTTTATGTGGCTTATTTCATTTTATATACTTTAGAAATGCTGGAGGCGACACATTCACCACTTCAAATAAGTAAAACAAATGTTAGCTGTAAGGTAAACAGCATTTAAAAAGTGTTTTTTATGTTGCCTTAAACGTGTAACATGACATAACGTTGTGGACTTAGTCGTGTTAGTGGTTAGGAGGAGAAAAAGAAACTAAAAGGTTGTTGGACGTGAAAGTCCCCGAGCTTCCAGGTCAGGATCAACTTTCACATTTCTTTAACTGTTTAAAAACACGACGTGATCCACACACTTCGACACAAATTGAAGTCCCCTCGATGTTTTATGCGGGTTTGAAGCTCAGATCTCGTGATTGACAGTCATGCTAATCGGCTAACGCGCCGCTTTGATTTCTAACGTTTACTTTATCCAATGTTTTACAAACTAACTTCAGTAACGTTACAAATAAATGTACCAGACGAAGGGGAAGTGGTCACGTGTGTGTATATGCATCAGCTAGTAAGCGTTGTTTTGCTTTTCTGCTAAATGTGTAAAAAAAACTAAACAAATAAAGGCAATAAAAAGTTCCCAAACTTATGATATCTGTCACTCTGCACGTAGGTTTTTGTTAACTCAGGCGTTGTTTTATATAATGTAGTTGATGCAGTGATGTAGCTGCAAATATGTAGTCCTTAATGTGGAAAAGTGGCTCTAAAAGAAATAAAGCTGAGAAGTGGTAGTCATGCTTTTTCAATTGGATTTCTCTGGAATCATATGACTGAGTAGGGCTGCGTCTCAAAACCTAGTGTGCTGCCTACTGAGGGTGCATTTTGGGAATCCTCACCCTCGGAAGGCGTCTTTGCATAGCCAGATTAAGGTTGCTTTGTGCCTGCTCAAAATTCAATGTAAAGATGCAATATAGCATCATTGCCAGACTAAATGATGCCTGCTCAGACCCACATTAGCCCTTAATATCAAAGTGATATTAAAGTAATGTATAAAGATGCAGGTGCTGTCACTTTTAAGCAGCGTTAAACAGTCTGAATGCCTCTATTTAGATGCACTGGTGCCACCTTTGCTGTGTAAATTGGGCTGATTGGGCACTTGAATAATTATATTGCTTGTGTGTTAGCATATATTTTCTGGATCGGTTGCTTGTTCACACATGCCATTTATGCATATTTTGCTTAAAGCCGCTGATAGGAATGTATCTATGATACACCATGTTTTTTTTTGTGGTTAAACAAACGTGCTGCATGCACTAATGGTTCTCAGAAAACAACTCTAAGTGTGTTTCCTCTCAGACCGTTGCAGGATGATTCCTGTGGAGTCCTGCACACATGTCCTGGCAGAGTTTGACTGTCTGGACCCGCTCCTTTCAGCTCTGCGACTGGATTCAGGACGGATCAAAGTAAATCACACATTCACCTACCAAACAAACTGTTGTCAAAGTTTTGATTGTAACAATGCACATTGCATCTGATGTTCAAACTGACCTGATATTGTGGTTGGTGCTGTTTACTTTTGGGCAAGTGTCATAAAACATGCTTTGGTTTCAGTTCTGTTTATTTGAGTTTCTGTAATACTGTTTCTTTTAATCATGGAGAGTAAGTGGGTAAATGTAACAACCTGTTTGGGTCGTCTTTCAGCCCGAAAACCAAATGAAACAAATCTCAAATATGTTTAGCATAAAATTACATTTTTTGTTTATTATTAACATTATTACATAAATTATTGTTATAAAAAAAGTATAACTCTATATTATATAACTGCTCATTTAAATCGGACATATAATAATTTTTATTTGCATTTTAGTAATTTGTTGAAGACAATTTTTAATTGTAATATTTATATATATAATAATATTTTTATTTTAAATGATTTTATATATTATTTAGTTTTTCGGTAATACGCTTCTATCTCTGTCTGTGTGTCTCGCAGTGCACATGTCTCTCCGTGTCAAGGAAGTGGTTGACTCTGGGCACTTCTGCCGGAGGGCTTCACCTCATTCAGAGAGACGGCTGGAAGCAGAAACTCATCCTCACACACAAAGTACACAACTGAATCATTTCACAAGTTCCCTTTTAACACAGTTGTAGCACAGAACTGTCAGCAGCGTGGACATTTCCTTGTCCGGCGTTTTCAATTTGATATCAGTGTATTCGTGTTAGTGCTGCACGATTGATCAAAGTACAGCCAGGAACTGCAATATGTCTTAGTGTGATCGCAAAGGCTGCTGTAGTTTAATTCATTAATGTAAGTGAACACTGTGTTCATTTACACGTCAGCAGCTCGTGATCCAGCGTCTCATAGTGGCTGGGTTCACAGGAAATGCTGCTCAACACAAAAAGAACAAAAGTTGTACTTTTGAAAATAATGAAATTAAGACCGTAAATATGAGTTTTGTGGTTGTAATGTAAAAAATGTTTTACTGTTGTATTATTTTTAGTGCTAACTGCTATTAATCGCATCCAAAAAAAGTTTTTGTTTACATATGTATGTGTACTGTATATTTATTATGTATATAAATACATACACGTACTGTAAATATTTTGAAAATATTTGCATTTATATTATTATATTTTATGTTGTATATAAATATATTTAATATATATAAACATAGCATATTTTCTTAAATATATATATATATATATATATATATTATGTAAATAAAATATATATTTTGTAAACCTTTATTTTGGATACTGTTTAATTATTTTTTGGATACAGCACTAATTGTTTTTTTTATTGTAATAATGATAAATATTATTATTGGTTACACTTTATTTATATTTAAGGTGTCCTTGTTACATTTGTGTCATTTTATATTTAAGTACTGATTAATATTAGTACTTAAATATTATATAGGACACCTTAAATTAAAGTGTTACCTTATAATTAGTATTTTTTCATCCAGCTCTAATTTGAAACAGTATATGCATGAGGTATTTGCTTCTTCCTGTGTTTATAAACAGTTATTGATCACACCAGCACACAGGTTAGTGTGTTGGCAACTTACACTTACGTCCGGGCTCAGAGCGCATCATTCTCCGCTTTGACTAATGAAGCATGTTGGTACAAGCTAGTGAGTGTGTGTGTGTGTGTGTGTGTGTGTGTGTGCACAGGCAGCAGTGACAACAGGGAATCTTTACTGTCTCCAGATGCTCTTGAAACGTTATTCATAATAACAGCTGTGACATAAAATAATTTTCTAGTTCTGCTTTTTTGTTTTGTTTTAGGAAGGTGCAGTCACGCAGGTCTCATGCTGCCCACACGATGAAGACTTTATCGCTGTTGCAACAAGGTATTGATAATCATGTTCACGTGTGCTCCTGGTGTTTGTGGCTGCTAGTCTAGACTCTTCTGATGTGTGTGTCCCAGTCAGGGTTTGGTGGTGGTGTGGGAGCTGCATTTAGAGCGGCGTGGCCGTCCTGAGCGTGTCTCTGTGTCCTGGGAGCACAGGGGACAGACGGTAACGTCTCTGTGCTGGGACACCGCAGCCCTGCGGGTGTTTGCTGGAGATGTGGGAGGGAAAGTGTCCTGCGTCCGGGCTGGGTCATCTAAACTCGGGAAGGTATAAGACACCTTAAATGTTTTAACTCTTGCCCCTGGTTTCACAAACGAGGCTTGGACCTAGTCCTAAACTAAAATGTAAATCTGAGCTATAAATAAGAATCTTACGGACCTCAAAGTTTTGTACAGTGTAATGCATTTTATTTAAATGATAACCAGTGATTTTAATCTATGCTTGTGTGTGTCTGCGTTTGTTGTGGTTTTGGCATCCAAACAGGGCTCTGCGTTTGTGATCTTCCCAATTCAGACCATCACTACAGTGGACTCGCGTGTTGTTCAGCTGGGCTACTCAGACGGACACCTGGTGGTCTCGTCTCTCAGCCGATGCTACCTGTGTGACACAGAGAGGTGTGTGTTTGTGTGTTTGCAGCAGACATGGGATGTGTTTTTTTGAAACTACACCAAATACAGGGGGTGGGGCAGTCGTGGCCTAATGGATAGAGAGTTGGACCTGTAACCCAAAGGTTCGAGTCCCAGGTCCGGCAGGGATTTTTGGGTGGATCACCAGCGCTCTCTCCACCTTCAATGTTCTCCTACAGTGTTCTCAGACTATAGATGCTTAGGTTAAAATGCTTATTGATCATAAGAAAACTAAATGAAAATCCACTCTGTTCCTGTCTCTGTTCCACTCTCAGGGAGAAGTTCTGGCGTGTGGGTAATAAAGAACGTGATGGGGAGTTTGGGGCATGTTTTCTCTCGCAGGGTCCGGCGGGTCAGCGGGGTCAGGCTCTGTTGTATTGCGCCCGGCCCGGCTCCCGCATATGGGAGGCCAGTTTCAGCGGAGAGGTCCTGAGCACACACCAGTTCAAACAGCTGCTGGCCTGCCCACCGCTGCCCCTCGTCTCTTACAAGTGAGCGTTTGTGTGTTTTACACTAACTCGTGACCTTATTAGTGTTTGTTGTTCTGCCTCTTAGTTCAGTATCTCCATACTTTGCTCTCTGTTTGTTGTGTGTTTTTGTTTTCAGGAATGAACCACATTTCAACCCAGCACAGACGAGTCCACAGTCGCTGGCTTTCCCAAGACTCCTCCAGTTTGGGTAACCACTCCCTGTACTGTAATAACACAAGGACCTTTAGTAAAGATCATGATCATGATGATGAGGTCTGGGGTTAGAAATGTTTTTGGGTTAATATGTAACTTGTGAATTGTGTGTTAGTGATCAAAACCTGCTCACCTGGACGGATTCAGCCATCTACATCTTCACCCCTCACAGTGGTCAGGTTCTGCTGTGGACAGAGGTCAAAGGTGACAGATCATTGTTTAACATATATGAAGTATGAAACTTCACAATGCACCAAAATTGTAAACAAAAGACGGATAGATAGTCAATAGTAATGTTTTACCGTATGTATTTAATAGCTGTATAAAAATTAACATTTTTGCATTTTACATATTCAAATTAAATATGCTATATAATTATTTAGGTTATATCTCTTTATCTGCCTCCCTAAAATTAATGAATATAAAACTAGCATACTTTCATAATAATGTAATAATAATAATATCAAAATTAACATAATTATAATTTTTTAAAAAGTAATAATATATTTTTATTTATTCAATTTTTTTATAAAGTTAATATAAAAAAATACATATTGCATGTCGTCTTTTATTGATTTTTAATATTTTTTTTTAGCACTTGGTTCTGTATCTGTTATCTTTCCTCTGTAGATGTGGTGGAGATTTCAGTTTTCCGTAATGAGCTGTTTTGTCTGCACGGTGACGGACGTTTGTCTCACCTGTCGCTGATGTCACCTGAGCGCTGTGTGGAGCGTCTGATGAAGAGGGAGAGCTGGACGCTCGCCACCACCGTCTGCTGCATGTTTCAGCACGCCATTATTGCATCCAGGGTACACATACAAACACAAACACATTTAGTATGCATACTGGTCCGCATACTGGTTTAAAAGGAAGCAATATGTACTGTGCAGTATACATTCAACATTATATTAATACTCCAAATAAGTATGCGTTTCCTCCTTAGGCTAGAAAGACCCTCCCCATTGATCGGTTGGAGCAACTTAAGGCTCAGCTAAACTCCGCCTCCCAGCAGCAGCTGATTGGTCAGCTGGAGGAAGTGATCAGCAAACTGGAGCCACTGGACTCTGCCTGCAGCAGCCGCAGGAGCAGCATTTCCTCACACGTGAGTCCAAAAGCAGGAGCAGCATTTCCTCACACGCGAGTCCAATGTTTCTGAAATAAAAATGACTCTTCCTGTTCTGTGCAGGAGAGCTTCAACGTCCTGGACTGTGGCATCTACCGCGTCATCAGCCGAAGAGGCAGCCAATCAGATGATGACGCCAGCTCCGTCGCCAACCAGTCGATGCTTGAGGAGGAGCGGCTGAGGGAGTTCAGTTTCACCGAGGAGGATCAGGTGGAGAATGGTGAGACTGAGAGAGAGTCAGTGAGAAAACAAAAGATCGATTTCAGACCTAAAAGCGAGTTAGCAGATTCCGGCTCTCTCAGTGGGAATTACTTGTCCTGATACAGGAAGGACTCCTCTCACGTTTCATTATTGATCAGAAAGTTTGGACGCTTGTAGAGATTTTCTACAGAGATACTGTAATGCCCCATTTTACATTGGGATTTTAAACAAGAAAAAAGAATGTACACAGGGACTTAAATTGATTTACCTGGGAAAAAAATGAAGCATTAGCAAATGAGAGAGCCATATAATCCTGTGTATTAAGGTAGCAAATGAGTCTAATTCCTATTTTCACATCCATACCGAAATTCTGCACAAAGCAAGACTCAGAACCAAAGTGCTATGTGTCAAACAGTTTGAATGTTCAGTATGTCCATGCATGAGATTTCAATGCTTGCGGAGCTGTCAACCAAAACAAAAAAACAAACAAAGGATGCAGATTGCAGCTTGTTGTGACACAAAAATATAATGAATTTTTATTTTTTTTTTATAGTTTCACAGTTGCAATTGTATGCCAGTGTGTTGTATTTGAAAAATCGTGCAATAAAATACACTAAAAACATCAAAAAGCAGTAGTTTAATCATTTATCTGCTGTTTTAGATTCTTTTAGATTTCTTTTTTCTTAGCTTTTGCTTTATCATCGCACATCTTCTGACTTCATTTTCTCTCTCTGTTTCCAATCATCTCCCTGTCGTTTCATCTCCTCCCTTCGCTGTCCTGAAGACACTCAGTCTGTGCGTGGAGAGGGCGACAGGTCAGACATCAGCTTGCAGTTTCTGCCGCTGCCTTTCCGCTCAAAACCCCCACGGGTCGCCCTGCAGGCTGTTCGAGACAGGTACACACTTATACAGCTGTCCCTAAAAGCTGTAATAATTTCACTTCCTCTTTAATTTCACAGCAGACCCAGTCTGCTTGGCTCTGATTGGCTGGATCACCATGAAGTAAAATACCACTGAAGAGTCAAACGTGTATAAATATACTCATTAAAATGCAGCTGCTGAAACCCGGGTTATTTTTAAAACTGTAACTTCCTGTTTCATCGTAGTGTCGTGTATTTCTTAGTCTCATTGTCTCATTTCATGCTGATGCCTGTGATTGGTGAGGGTACGTGTTATTTCATGTAATTGTACTCTTGTTTTCTTCTGCAGCGTTTCATTTCTTTGCCAGTGTTGATGACTGTCTTAGTGTTTTGTGTCTGTGAATGTGGGTACGCCAGTGTCTCGAGCTTTGTGAAGAAGACCACGGAGAAGATAAACACGCTTCAGATGAACGCAGACCTGTGGCCACGGCCTGACCTTAGGGAAGGGGTTCAGGGGGAGGTCACGGCCTCAGCGACCCCTCTTCCAGAAGAAGTCGAGCACGAGTGAGTGACTTTCTGACTCTTTATTGATGTTTTCTGACCGCTCCTGTGAGTGATTTGACCTTGTTTGGATTGTTTCTCTGTAAGATTGAACACTGAGCAGTCCAGCTCGGAGTCTGAGCTGCAGGAGTTGAGGGCCGCCGCTAAGAAAGCCATGTGAGTTTAAAGGAGCGCTGTTGCATACAGGCATGAAGATGTTCGGTCAAGTTGAATTGTAAGCTATTGATTGTATACATACGATGCATTAATTAGAAAATCATCACATTATTTACAAATTTTGGCCAAAAGCTGGGCTCTGTATTTTTTTTTTATTTTTTATTTTTTTTATTGGCGAAAAAGTAATACTTTTTATTCACAATGGATGCATTAACAGCATGAAAAATGACAGTAAAGACATTTTATAATGTTACAAAATATTTTAGTTTCAAGCAAATGCTGTTCTTTTATTCATTAAAGGACCCAAATATAATCTATCATGTTTTTCATAAAATTACGTTTTCAGCATAATAGTATTACTCTGCACAAATTCTTCAAAAAAAACCCTTTAAAATTAAGTGACTTTTTGCAAAATAATGTTATTTTAAGCAAAAACTCACTTAGTTTTGACTTATTTTTTCTGAAAACAAAATAATAATTTTTACTTGTCCAAAAAATGCAAAAAAAGTAAGAGAAGCATTTTTTTTCAGCAAATCAGCATATTAGATCAGGGATCAAGTAATGAATAAAATGCTAATGAATTCAGATTTGCATCACAGAAATAAATAACATTTTACAATATATTATATATTTTTAATTGCAGTAATATTTCACAATATATATACTGTTTTTACTGTGCAGAATTAGTGAGCATAAAGCATTTAAAAATCTTGCCAACCCCAAACTTCTAAACCGTTATTTAGTCATATCAATAATATATTTTCAACCCCAAGCAGTGTACATACACAATACATTTATGCAAAAGAAAAATGATGTATTTCATATGCACAGTTACACATAGATGTTCTTTACTGTTTTAGATTAAATATAGCATGTTATGCTGTATTTGAATTTACGACCCAATTACTGTAGTTGCTTTTGCTGCACCATGGACTGTTATTAGAGTTGATAATTGTTCCTCTGCAGCTCTCAGATCCAGGACACCATGGTCTTACTAGACCCTGTCTGTCTAAGCGATGTACTTCGAGAGTGGGCTCTGGTTCTGGAGAGTGTCCTGGGTCCGGAGGATCACACCTGCCCTACAGAAATAACGACTCAGGAGGAGGAAGAGCTTGTTTCATCAATGTCCTGCTGTGTCGTGGTTCAGCCAGATATCTACTCTGCTAACCCGGATGAGTCTGCAACCCTTACTGAAGAAGAGGACCGTGGAGAGAACAGCCCTTGTTCCACCGCCCCAGTCAGAGCTCTGTTCCCACCTCTGGCCAATCATGTCGAACTAATACAGCTCTTTTCCCCCAAACCTCTGCCCCCTGACCTCCAGGCTGACCTCTCGCAGCTGGCCTGTCTTTATCTGGAGATGGGCTGTCCTGGAAGAGGAAGCATCGAAAGCGTGTGTGTGTTCCTCAGGAGGTACTTCTTCCTGTTGGACCAGGAGAGAGTGAGGAAGATGTGCATGCTGCGATACAGAGAGCACCGTGAGGTCATGAAGGCGTATATTGCTGGCATGCTGGGTAAGCTTTTTGCATAAATGTGTATTAACTGTAATATCATTGGAGTTGGCAAATAATTAAAACTGGTCAGAGCAGATTGTTCATCTAAAACCAATGAAAAACAACCTTTAGTTAGTTAACTATAGTATTTACATGTATATGTTAATTATTGTCATATAAATTATATTATATATAAATATATAAACGTAAATATTTTCTTAAATGATATGCATGCATGTGTGTTTATTTATGCATTTATACATGCGTAATAATTAGGGGTGTAACGATACGTGTACGGTTCATCGTAACGGTGAACTGAACGGTTCGATACGAGGCTTTCGGTTTGGTACGCATACGATTCACGCTCGATTCAGAGAGGAAAAAAATAATGTGTAAAATGTAACGTTTTCAATGCTACGCTCTACAAGGCAGCGCAAACGACGGGACAGGGAACCATCGTGTGCTCCTCCCACCCCCAAACAGACAAGACCAGAAACACACATTACAAACTATCCCCGCTGCATTCAACCCTGCATCCAGCGGTTTAACCAGAGCTGCATCGTTCTGCTCTAACACACTAAAATAATGTTTGTATTGGCGTCAACGATACTTTAGCATTAAATGTAACATAAGGGTACGTTCACGAAGCGTCTAAAATGAGTGTAAAAAGCGAGAATGCACTGCATGTGAACGACCCCTAAGCCTTTGGTGACACATACACCACGAAATTAAATAGTGGATCTCTCCTCCTGTCGTCTCCCCTCATGCGGCGCCCTGGATATCAGTGGATGGCGCGCACGCTCTAGGAACACGGGACGCTCAGCTTTCACCTTTTGAAACAGCTCAAATCTACTTTTATTAAGTTTTAATTAATCAATAAATACCATCCAAGGCTGACTTTTCCAAAACACTTCTCTTCACTTCTGCTAAGATAACCCCAGAAGATGTGTGAGGTATAGCTCAATTGTTGTTCAAAGTAAAAGAAAAGAGGGAAAAAAACAAGGTCATATTATGTTTAAAAAAAATTAAAGAAATTCTCTTTAATTGTATTTTTGCTGTATCGAAATATACCGAACCGTGACACTACTGTATCGTATCGAACCGAAGCATGATTTTTGTGAACCGTTACACCCCTAGTAATAATTATACAAAGTTATGTAAACAAAAACATTTATTTTGGATGCAATTAATTGTGATGAATTGTTTAAAAGCACTAATATACATACAATTATTTCAGCTAGTTGTCAATGCAACATTTTTCATTTAAATTTAGTTGAACTTGTGCTAAAATACAACTAAATAAGATTAATAAACTATTATTTATATATATATATATATATATATATATATATACATACACACACACACAATAAAAATGCTTTTTTCTTATTGATTTTGGGCTGCAATTAAACGTATGTAAAAAAATATATATATATTTTTTAATTCAGCATCATTAAATAAGCTAATATTAGTCTTTTGCAATTGTTTTTTTTTTTTCCTCAAGATTCAGGGCTAAGTTATTGCAGTTCTGTCAGTATTAATTCTCCTGATGTTCTACGGTATGTTGTAGAGTTCACTCAGGCCAGTAAAGTGGTGGAGGTGATTCAGAAGGGTGATCTGCTCAAGTCTCTGCGCAGTCTGAGAGAACTCCAACCCTGGAACGCACCTCTTCTACTTTCACACCTGTACAGGTGAGTTTACATCATGCACCTGCTTAGTATCTATATGTATAATCAATATGACCACCTGCTGACCTGAATATGTCATTTTTATTGAAACGATGCTGTTTGTCTCTTCAGACTCTATGATAAACACGGAGAGGTGGCTGTTCGTGCCTACCCGCAGTTCTATCCCACAATCCTCCCCTCTGACATCATGGCCATGGCTTTACCCAGCCACTTCCTGCCTTATCTGGATAATCTGGTTCAATCAAGAGCTGAGCAACAGCGGTAAGGCAGTGTTATACAGTGTTTTATTATGGCTGTGTATCACAATTGTAAAGGTTATAAATGAGCCATTCATACCCTGTGATGCTGTATCCTTGTTTTTGAATACTTCAAATAAACTGTTTTTGGCATCTGCCAGGTTGTCTTTCTTGGGCTCTCTTCTCCAGCCAGAAACTCTGCGACAGGATTGGCTGGTACTAGCACTATCCCATGATGCCCCTCAGAAAGATGACACGCTCACTGCTGACGGACAGCCCAGGTACACAAAACAATTCATACATGACTAGATTTATACCAAACGAACTACTGTTGTTAACCTTATTGTTACCATTTGTTATCAATTACTAACTTTTTGGATGCGATTAATCATTTGACAGCACTATTATTTATACACATGATTTATTTTCATGTAATGTCTCCTGTGCTGTAGGTGGCACTCTCATTTCTTCAGCTGGGGCTATGGGCGTCTGCTGTCTTTGCTGATTCGTCTGCCTGCTGATCTGGCCTCCAAACAGAAGATGCTGGAAATGTGCAGAACTCATGGGTGAGCATAGATAGACTTGAATCAGAATATGTAGTTGTGTGCACCGTGACTGTGTTGTTTGTCTCTCAGGTATTGGATGGGTTACCTGTACCTGTGCAGAGAGCTGCAGCGGCGGCCCGAGGCGTTCCGTGCCATCTGCAGACTGGACGACATGACACTACTAGAGGGGGATGATGGTACAACAAACACACCAGCTCATAACTGTCAATGCAAAGTCACTTTGTTTGTTTATTTTAACCAAGAACCTTCTTGTCTGACTTACTTAAAGACTATCCCATGTCTGTAATACCTCTCTCTTGTCTTCCTGCAGGTATTGTACCTCAGTCTCTTGAAGAGTGGGTGTTGCTTCTCCAGCTCTCCCAGCAAATCAGTTCAAGTAACGAAGCCCCGCCCACTTCAGCCCCGCACAGCAATGGATCCTGTTCAGATGACACTAACGGTACGAGCGATAGTTCTCCCGACCTATCAGACGCTTCGTCCAACTGGAGCATTTGCATCAGCCCGGAGAACATCATCATGTGTCTGGTGCGGGTCTTCGGGCCGGACCGGGCCCTGGCGGCCCTCCAGGAGCACGGAATACAGGTGGATCTCAGTTCACGCTCCACGCTGGTCTGCGATCTCCTTCGTATGGCTGAGAAGCGGCAGAGGTGAGAGCGTGGAAAGTAATAGAGAGGGCTTTTCAGAACGCAGAAGACTAGTATTCAATACCAAACTTATGCTGGGTCCAAAATCGCTTACTTCCCTACTATATAGTACGCCAAAAACAGTGTGCAAGCGAGTAAGAATTGTCCGAATTCATAGTATTCTAAATTCAGTCGGTAAGAAGTACCCGGATGACCTACTGCTTCCGCCCGAATTCTATAGTAGGCATACCATGGACACTTTCCTATCCCATGAGGCTCCGGGAGAGGAGGCGTCATATTCGAAAAATGGCAAAAAGTTGAGACGCGGCTCATTTCAAGTGTACGTACCTCAGGAAAAAAACTTTGTTTAATGTGATTAAATTACACTTGTTTAACACAATCTAAATAAACGGATGAAGTTTACATTGTCGCGCTGTTGTGACGACGCATGACACGTGACAACATCAATATAGCGGATGTAGTACGTCCGAATTCCATTCATACTATATAGAATGTACTTTTTAACGGTCGGGGTGGTACGTTCAATTTTAAATGTAGTACCTACTTAAGCAGTATGTCATTTCGGACGCAGCATTACTGTTTTTAATAATATAAGTATATACTAGAAGTATGAAGTATATACTATAAACTACAAGTATACTACTAAAAAAAAGTATACAATTAAAATATATACTGCACAGTATGCTAATATTCTTTTCCAAATTAGTTCCAATATTAGTTTATTTAGCATACTACTTTAGCATTACTAACTTTTTCTCCAACATAAATATGCTGTTTTACATTGTTTTGGGAAATAGCACGCAGTATGCATTCTAAAACAGTATGTAGTGTACAGTATATACTGCACAGTAAATTAATATTTAAATCCAAACATACTGGTTGAATTCAGAATAGCATACTAACTAATACACTGTTCCTTACTATTTCTTACTTCTGTAATGATATACCAGAAATCATAAGAATAGTATGAATGATAATATGACACTTTGAATGAGATTTTTGTAAAATAGAGTGCTGTGTACAGTATATACTGCCCAGTATGCTAGTATTCCATTCTGTTGAATTCACAATGCTTTGCACAATATGGGAGAAATAGTAAGAGTAGTATGCAATTTTAAATTTAGACATTGTTTTTGCACAGTATATACTGTGCACTATACTGATGTTCCATTTAGAACATATCTGGCATGCTACTTTTGAATGTGTATTTTTACATTACATTTAAAAGCTATTTCTATTTTGGAAAGCAACGCGTTAGTAGTTCGTTGCAAACAAATAGTTTTAGCTATGTTTAACAATTTCTGTCCTCTGGCATTCATTCATTATTTGTTTTGATGTTTCAGAGCACTGATTCAGACCATGTTGGAGCGCTGTGACCGCTTTCTGTGGTCTCAGCATGCTTGAGACCCTTATGTCCACTTGATCTCCAGCGCTTCTCTCAGTATGGACACACTACGGCCTGCTTTTTGTAGTTTGGGTCACGTTTCTTTAAAACAGCTGCTCTGGGGTCAGCTGCCTTGCTGAAGATAATGTGGCAGATCAGCCGATTTCAGAGTGTGATGCATTCCAGTCAATCTAACTCATATTACAATGAGTTTTTTTCACACCAGCACCATGACTGTATTGTGTGTGGCATCACATGACTTGGTCTAAACTGTTCTTCAGTATTTTGTCTCCGGTTTCCTATTTAGCTGTTTAATAAGCTGCTGACACGGTGTTAACAATGGCCTTTTTTGTTCTTCTTTGTTCATAAATCAATTTGCACATAAATTATCCTATTGAATTGAATGCAACAATTTATGTAAGAATGCTTCTGCCAATGTTTATTAATGAGGCCCAATGTGTTTTCAGGACTGTAGAATATACCGTATATAATTTAAATATGT